>JAJAGP010000012.1:1557500-1747636 GCA_025084515.1 Ancistrus triradiatus | reverse complement strand
GGACTAAAATTCCTCCAAGCCGGTGTGCAGGACTGATCAACAGCTACAGGAAATGTTTAGCTGCAGTTATTGGTGCACAGGGGGGTCACACCAGATACTGAAAGCTAAGGTTCACATACTTTTTCCACTCACTAATATGTAATTTTGGATCATTTTCCTCAATAAATAAATGACCAAGTGTAATATTTTTGTCTCATTTGTTTAACTGGGTTCTCTTTATCTACTTTTAGGACTTGTGTCAAAATCTAATGATGTTTTAGGTCATATTTATGCAGAAATATAGAAAATTCCAAAGGGTTCACAAACTGTCACGCACCACTGTAATAACTTAATGCGAAGATAGACATCTTAATGAAATGTGAGATACTCAGTCATAAAGACTTCACAGTCAGTGATTTTATTCTTGTTCCATTACAAAAAATGCTTAAATATAAAGCTGCATCCGTGTAAATAATTGAGAAATTGCCCAAAGTCAAATGTCTGTGATAAATTGTTTTATTGTTTTGGCATTAAAGCAGCATGCTGGGTCTGACTCCATACTAATGCTCATGGATTTGGGACATGATGTTTCACAGGCACAGTGTGTCCGCCTATAACGTTTCATATTTTGCAGCCCACGTTCATACTCAGTGTGGGCTGCTACTGTACAGATTTATACCAGAACCTGCTTTATCAGGAGGACGAGGAGGAGGATGAGGAGGAGGAGAAAGATGAGGAGGAGATAATATGAGTGAGGAGAAAGATGAAGAAGAGGGTGAGGCACAAAACGAAGGGAAGGAAAGATGAGAAGGATGAGGACTCGAGAATAAGGAAGACGAGGAGGAGGTGGAGGAAGAGGAGGCAAATCAGAGTTAGGAACTGGAAGGTGCTCAGCCTGCTTAGGTTTCATTATAGAGTTGTAAAAGCCCAGACCTTGTGTTTGAGTGATTAGTTTAAAAACACAGCAGTACGAGCACAAATTAGAAGAAACATTAATTAACGTGAATCTAATTATAAAAGTGCTGGGGTAAGGAGTTTGTGTCACACCGGCTTTTTACATGACCTAGAAAAGCAAGATCAAAGGAATTGTGTTCGTGGATTGGAGCGCTTCAATATTTCATGGTGGAATGAAGTTTAGCTTTGAAAGGGCCTGTTAAAATGGTGCCTGAAAAAAAGGGCTGAAGTTCATAAAAACTGTGCAATTTATTAATATTAGAACTCATTTCTAATCATTACAGTTATTATAATCAAGTAATGATGTGATGCCATGCAGCTATTGCTATATATGGGCATCACATTATTCAAACATACTTTTAATGAATACTGTATTAATTAATAAAGTATTAAAAAAGATGATAATAATAATAATAATAATAATAATACATTATTTTCTAATGCATTATTATTATTTAGAAATAATAATGTTGAGTTATTATAAATATTTTTAGTATTATATAGATAATAATAATTATTATATATCTTATTATTATATAGTATTACTGTTGTCGTTGTTGTTGTTGTTGTTATGTATAAATAATAATAAAGAATTATTACTATTATTATTATTATTAATGAATAAAGTATAGTTACAAATATAACAACTTAATAACAATAATGTTGTTGTTATTAATGTTGTTATAATTATTTATAATTAATAAGACTAATAATACTCACAATCATACTTATACATTGAAATAAATCTAAAAATAGTTAGAAATAAAATTATAATAATGATATATTATTATTATTATTTTATTATTATTAGTAGTAGTAGTAGTATTACTACTACTACTACTACTACCATTATGTAAAAATAAATTAGTTAAAATATAACAATAATGACAATAATAAGAACTAACAACTGTTGTTATTTATATTTAATAATACTATCAATATTTACAATCACAGTTATAACTCCAACATATTTTATTTTATTTTAAGGAAAAGGCTGAACAGGGAATCATTGAAAGAAACTAGTGACATTTGTGGTTCAGTGAACCGTCAAAATTAAATTAAAAGTGCAAAACATATTTAAAAAGGTCACATCATGAAATAATCATAATTGTTGTTTATGCTTGGAAAGTGAGTGAGAGAGAGTAAGGAAGGGAGCACATTTGTCTTAAGAACTGTACAATTAATCAGAATTTCATCACAATCATGATTTTGGGCTTCCACAATTCAATAAGGTGGTGAAGTGTTTATGCTCTGGCTGTGATTTATAGTGTTTAGGATTTAATAAAAGACTCAATTCAGGTTAGGGTGCAGGAATATTTCCAAAGATTTAGCTTCTTTCTGCTACCTGCATAATAAAACATTTACCCACTTATAATAACAGGAAAATCAAACAAAATTATGACTTTATTTTAAAAACTTTATTAATGTCCCATTATTTTGAGAGGTCACTCCATAAAGGAACGTTTTATTATTTTGAGATATACTAAGTTCCCATTTCTAGCTTAAACATAATTCAATAATTTCATTTCAAGAAGCTGTCTTAAAATTGGAGATATGATCTCAGTGTTTTCATATGAAATAATTTATATATAAAACGTTTAATAAAAACGTTTCCCAAAAAGTCAATTAACAGGAACCTTAACATCATGATTTTGAGTTTTAAAATGAAAATAAACCATTATTTAAATATGATTCAATCATCTAGTATAAACTTTGGCATTATTTTGAGATAAAGTAAAAAGAATGTTTTCTTCAGAAATACACTAATCAAAACGTTCTAAATGTTGAAAAGGTACTTAATTCAAGTTCTAAATGATTATTTTTGAAACATTAAATAAACAAAGTTTAATCTGAAGTCAACGTTTCTAGGTTTCTTATTAGTTAAAAATAATTAAGTAAATTTCAAGTAACTAAATATTAGTTTATTGTTTATTTATTTACTTATAATAATTAAGTTAATTTCCAATAACTATCATTATTTTGGAATAATTTAAAAGTTTTTCGCTGTTTGAAAATACAGTTAGTTGGTTTTTTTTTATTATTTACATATCATAAAGTCCATATCCAGAACCTTTCAACTCTTTATTTTGAGACGTTTTCTAACAGTTTTGAGATAGTTAATTTTGTTTTTGACTTTCATTACTTTCAATTCTATATTTTGTTACAAGAACAGAGATAAAACTTTACATTAAACTACTACAGTAACTTAAAAACAATGATTGAGTGCATTATGTAAATCCTGACAAAATAAATCCCAAAATATATAAAAACATAAATATAACCCCACATAAGGAAGTTGAAAATCCTTGAATATTCATTTCCTGAAAAATCAGGAAATAATAATATGGGCATCCTGTCTCTCTCTCCCACTCGGTGCATAAACAATGATTCTGATTATTTCATGATGTGACCTTTTATGAGATGTTTTGTCCATTGAATTTAATTCTATCCATCAAAGGCCAAAGAAACACCACATCCTCCAAACCTTTCCTCTGTCATCCTTGTTGTTTTTATTTTGTTTGTACTAGGCTGAGAGAATTATTACCTCATTCAGGACCAATAGAACAAAACAACAGCAAAATCAATACACACGGGTGTTACTCACACGACCTGCTGTTTCTGCTAATTACATGTGCACGCTGCTACATGCTAAAAGCACCGGTAACGCTCTGCAGTGCTGGTTCTGAAAGATCATTTGCTTGCAAGGCAACGTAACCTGGAGGTAAGCGGAAAATCTGCCACCAAATTATCATGCACATGCTGTCTGGGCAACAGCAAGTGTGGCTCTTTGAAATCGGGAATGAGCTTAACTAGATAGGAGTTGTTCAAGTGGAAAGAGTTTGTTTTGACCTTCCTGGGTGCTAATAAACTCTTAAAAGTCACGTAAAACTTTCTGTACCACCTCGTTACTTATCGTAATTACCCAAACTCCAGATTTGGGTGAATACGGTAATACAGAAGTGTTGGACTGTTTGTTTGGAGATACTGTAGTTAAGACAACTAAGTTTAGGAAATTTAACTTGTTGAAATTCAAACAAGTCAACTCTTCCAACGAATTATAAAAGTGTGTGATTCTCACATCTCGTTATTTTGACATAATACGAACATTTAACAATAAGTTAATTTGGCTCCTTATTCGCACTTTCCGGTCCACCTTAAATGACTGCAGTTACATTATCGCGCCTGTAGATGAAGATGTCCGCCTCATGATAAGTAATGATACGTAGGTTAATGTTTAAAACACTTACATTAACCTACAGTCGGCCAAAATCATTAACACAAAGCTTATTTTATATTAAAGTGTTATATTAAAGTGCAAATCACTTACTCTGTTGGTGAACTAACTGCGGCCTGTGCTTTGGAGCGTTCAGTTCCTGTTTTCCTTTTGATTGGTTCTTAAAACTAACCTGTTTAGGACCCATGGAGATGTATTTGCTCTAATAATACAGTACTGTAGAAAAAAAAAGGCGCTAAAAAATAGCGGAGATCTTCTCTGAGCAAAGCTATTGTGAACCTGAATCACTGAATCACTGTGTACTGAATCGTGAATCGAGTTCCGGCTGAAACGAGTCACATGGCCTAAGTTTAAGCAAGTGTGCCGACTACCGAGTAAACAACAAGAGCCGAGACAAAATTTTCTACTCAAAATGCGTCGAAACCGAACTCGACAAGTTCAGAGATGATCGAGAACCGAGGTACTGCTGTATATTAAAAGGGAAAAAAATGAACTCGTTATTCTGAGATAATTTAGGAATAACGTTTGTCTTTGTTTCGAGATACAGTAAGATACCTGTTTTAAGATACCTTTTCTCAGAACTCACAGCTTTTCTCATTTCTCATTATTTCAAGACAACGCAGTCACAAAAAAAACATATTTTACACACCAAAAACCCCGATATAATTAAGTCATTTTTGTGATTATTAACTGCACAATGTCAAGGGTTTCCAGGAGATGAGGAATCTAAGAAGAGGACATTATGGCTAGCGTAAAAAAAAAGCCAATATAAATGCACGATAGGCTTGACATTTAGTAAACTGGTAGGAGTTCTTTGAATGGTCGACCACCCATTGCTCCACTACCTTGGGGGTTTAGTCTCCTATGACAAATCCTGATAAATCACACGCTAACAGACAGCCAGTGGCCCATCATAGGCAATCTCAGGGAAAAAAAAAAAAAAACAGGATATTGGCTGCCTCCTGCTGTTTTGAAGAGGACACAGGACATCCTCTGTCCCTTCGCTGCCACTAGGAGCTGAGTTTGAACAGATCAAGCACCACTTCAGTAAATCCTTTGTACAGGTATCCACCTCTACAGTTAATGGATTCCCAGAACTCAGATGGCATCAAGGAGGGTGGTGATGAGAGCAAACTCAAACAGACGGCAGTGTCCTTACTAGACCTTTGAAACTGTCCCTTAAACACTAGTTAAAATACTGCTAATGTATATAAGGCTTGTGAAGTGGCAGATCTTAGGGACCAGCTGGAGGGATATCAGTGTTCCATACAGAGGTTCGACAGCGATCTGGCTGATTGGGACTGCACACCAGCTGCGATGGCTTGGATATGGAAGCTAGCGCCAAAGGAGATTTATACGGCCATCTACTTCTGGGTCGAGGCCAGAAAAGCTGCAATAACTAAAAAGTGCATGGAAAAAAATCAGTTAACCCATCTGTGTTGGAAATGATAATCACAAACCAAACAGCTTGGCAGCTCTGCTCAGGGAACAGCTACTGATACACTAAGTTTAGGCAGGACCATTTGGGGTGCGTGTCAAGGTCCGATCTGTGGCGCGATCCATCTCATGGCCCAACATGCTACCTGTAGGCCTTCTGTAGCTGCTCACTGTGTTCTCAAACATATTGTCCAGGTCACTTTAATCGGCAAATCAGCATCGTAGACGCTCTGGTGTTGCAGCAGTCTTAAATTCTGAGTTGGGAGGCACAATTGGGCTGTGTCTGGGGATCCACCGGCGCTTCAACAGCACCTCATACCCAGCACTGAGATGGACTGGCACCCTGTTCAGGGTACATGCCCGTCTGCACTCTGTCAATTCCAGAGTTGGGCTCCCGAGCCTCCACAACACTGACCAAGATAAGGTTTAGAAAAATGTGGAAAAAACATCCTAATAAAAATCTCTTTTACTTCACTTGGAACAGGTTAGCCTTCGTCCTTGAGCACTCATTGCTGTACCTCTTTTTCTTATAATAGCACTCAGCAGAAAATGATTACTCCGAAGAGTCAAGGCTAACGTAATGTGTAATTAATAAGTGCTGCATCATTAATCACTTATGAAGCTACTCGCTGTAAATCTGCTTCCAGGATTGGGATCTTTATTTCACACCAGTTTGTCGTAACTACAGCAACACAAACTGGCTTATACAAAGTGGGTAGCTCTTGCTTTCTGAAAGGACTAGAACTTCAAATATTGTTTGTAGGGAACAAAAAATGTTGAAATGTTGAATCTTTGAACGCATACAGTTTGTCACAGGTTGTTTCCTACATTTTACCTGTACTTACATTTGTCACAGGCTAAAGAACTCCCTGAATGGGTTGCCACTTCCTCTAATGTTAAGGGTCGCTCTGTCCGACCTCCCCTCCCTTATACAGGGCCGATCATGTGACACCTAACCTGGTCAGAAGACGCTGCTGGAACTCAAACTCAAACAAATTGCTGCTGCACCACCGGATCCCCTGCCTCAGATCATTAAAAATCCACCAATGTTTATTTATTGGCGCAGAACTTATTACCAAACATGCCATTTGATCAGGAGTGGCCAGTAATGTCACGTTAAGTGTCAGTGTCACTAAGGAGTGCATTTAGTTGAAAGAAAACATCTGATTTTGAACAGATTTTCAATGCAGCTCGTGTGAAAGGAGGCCTGTTCCATTCAGAAGGCAGCAGGAGGACAGCTGTCTGCTGTAATTCATTATTTTGGGCAAATTTTGAACGCAGCATGGCGTGTGCGCTTATCAGAGAAGGCGTAAGTAATGATTACGACTTCCAGATGTCTTTTTAATACAGCATTGTAAGCCATGATTACATTTTGGGTGGTAAGGTACAAAAAAGCCTTTAATATCAGCGTGTAAAAATTGGACGGTCATTTTAGAGAAGTGTATAAAGCCGACATTTTCTAGAACGCTAACACAGGTAGTGCCTGATTTATAATGGGGATACGTTCCATAATCCGTGGAGTTTAATACATACTGTACATATCAGAGCATGTATCATAGCCTACCTTAAACATGCTTAAAACACTTACGTTAAACTACAGTGGGGCAAAATCACTAGCATAAAGCTTAGTTTATAATAACGTGTCGAATATCTCAGGCTCCATATTGAATAATGTATTGAAAGTGAAAAACAAAAACGATTATTGTCACGACCACGGCTTCCTCACTACATTTCCCAGCGCTCATCACTCCTGCCACGTGACTCCCTACTTCACACACTTCTGACTTATAGTTGCTGGAATTTGCAACTCACAAATCAAAATTAATTTAACCTTTAAAACACTCTCACTCTTATGGTTCCCAACCTGGGGTCCGAGTCAGTTCAGATGATTGATGCAGTTGGACTACGTGTACCTCCTACCCCCAATAAAAGATGTCCTGTTTCAAATATTAAGTTACTATAAGTACATTTAGTAGCAGGTGCTTTATAAATCTACTTGAGTAACATACTGTGTATAATCAATACTTCAGCTTGAGTATTTTTAACATATTAGTAGTACTTTTTTAAGTAAATAACTTGCTATTGACGACACAGTGCCAGTCTGGACTGTCAAAGACCTAAACCCTTCAGGGAGTCAACACCCCATCAGTAAGGCTCAAAACCCTAAAGGTGTGCAGTACCATGCCGGACCGGTCTCGTCCCCCGTGGTTTTTAGTGTGGACTGATTGCCTGGTGCTTATCATTATTGAATTCATAACTTTACTTGCATTTAATGATATTGATTAAAGTCATTAATTCAAAACTGGCAGCCATCCCAGTGCACCAAAGTCCCGATCTTCCTCCTCAGACCGTGTTTTCCCCCTCTGCACAGGTTATCAATGTGTCTTTTGATTGTTGCCTGAGGAGGTTCTTCATTTATATTCCTGAGTAACAGTGGAGCCTCTGCAGATGGCTCATAGAAGGTCTTTCATCCTGACGTAGCAGAGCCTTCCACCAGTCACCGCGTCAGTTCCAGGGTTTAACAGAAACTGGTGCAAAGCCGAGCTCACCAAGCAACGTGTGTGTGTGTGTGTGTGTGTGTGTGTGTGTGTGTGTGTGTGTGTGTGTGTGTTTGGGATAAGTAGGGTCGCACAGGCAGCCCCTTTTTACTGGAGGCGAGTCGAGCCCTGACGCTCTTCCGAATGCTCAGATGGCAGCCCTGGCCTAGTTAACAAGATAACGCAAAGGCAGGTCCGTACAAACTTTCCTCATATAACCAAGAGCAGAAATCAATGCGGTCGAGTCTGACTCCCTCAATCTGCCTGCACCTGCCTCCTCAATAACACAGGAAATAGGACGGCATCATCAATCAATACTGGGTTTAATGCAGACTGTTAATCACAAGACACTGCAGCCGTGACATGAACCAACGGTACAAATAAACCTTCTTCTCCCCTCACATTCCGGCATCTAAACGGCACAACACGAATTAGCACATGAATAGGCAAAATTGCAGACTTCAGAGATAGGAGACCTAGTTTCTATTTTGCAAATTGTTTCATAACCCACCCGCTGCAGTGAGTGATTTCAGTCAGCTGTGCCAAAATGACAGACTGTACGATTCTAACACATCACTCTTTATTCTCAGATCCAGGACGACAGCCCAAATGAAGTGTGTTCACAAGAACGTCCCATGTGTCCCATTTGTCATGAAATACTGTACAGCAACCCACATTACACACAGAGTAACAACAGACTGAGTGCTGATAGAAGGATATAATGACAGACGGCTCATTAGACATATAGACAGACCGTGGGATAAATAGAGAGGTAGATGGTAAATACCATCAATCAATGGATATGTGATTGGTTGGATGCTTAGGTAGATCGATAGATGGGTATGATAGATTATAAATGGAGCAATGTGAGGGCTGAAGGAAGGATGGACAGATGCACGGACAGATCGATAGCCAGACAGACGGATAGATAGACAAACTGGATGGATTGATTAATGGATGGATGACTGATAGATTTGCAGTTATAGACAGATTCTGGATGAATGGATAAATATTCTGGCAGACAGTGGAAGAAGTGACAGATCAATTGATAATTGGATGAGCTGATCAATTAAAGGTTGGATGGCTGGATAAATACATTCAAAGACAAAAAGGTATCCAGGCAACAGATGGATCAATGGACAGATAAACAAGTGGTTGATGGATAGATGGATATCATGCCAAACAGATATTTTGTTGGACAGACAGCCGGTCATCTCAACAGCCAATCAAAGCTGCGGATCCACGAGCATAGGCGGGAAGTCCATTATTCCTATGAAAGCTCTCCATACCATACCTCACCTGTTTATAAGCTCACATTTGAACTTGAGACATTTTTATGTAAGTTCCTCATGTTTGTGTGGGTGACTTTCCACTACTTATTTGTACCAAACTGTAAATGGTCTTCGTAAGTGTATGTACCCGTCCTATTGTAAGTAGTACTCCTTTGTTACCTGTATATTCTCTCTAACCTATAACAATATAAACTGGTTCACATTCACTCGTTGAGTCTCTGGTTCATCTGGCTGATCTTCCGTGTTGTTCCTAATACTGTATATCGATGCATTTTTGGCTTCTGTCAAACATCAGGTCCCTCATACCATCTTCTTAACTGTTACGGCTTTGTTTAGTGTGAATTTCCATAAATTACAAACATTATTAGGGACGCTGTGTAGATGGTAGCATTCCACTTGCATTTTCAGAGTCAGGGTCCATTTCAGTATGGTCAGTAGAGGACAGGATTGAATTACAGATGGATGGATGGGTTGATGGATTGATGGCTACACAGTAAGTTGTGCTGATGAATGGGTAAAAGGATAGGCATAGACTGACAGACAATGGATGAATCAATTAATGGATGGATAAATAAAGGAGTAGACTCATAGATAGACAGAAACAAAGGGGATGGATTGATTGATTAATGGATGAATAGCCAGACAGACAGATGGTTGATATTCAGGCCGTAGCTTTGTGTTGGCGATTTGATTCTGAAACCTGTCCATGGTGCTGAAAAGTCCAGCAGGATTCTTATTCTCACCCTCTCCGAGTGCTGCCATTTTACAAACACGAATAACACCCGACAGACTTTCAGCGTTCCTCTGTCATGTTCATATTAAAAAGTCTGAATGATCCTGGATCCATTCTGGTGATTTTGACGCCTCTATTCGAACCTCTCAGGATACGAGGCCTGAGCGGGAGCGCAGCGGTGGCGGTGGCGTTTGTACTGTATGTGCCTCTTGATGTTTTGAACCCGCTGAATGCATGTTTGTGCTGAGAGGTGAATTAGCTTTCCATTTACTAGCCTTGGTCCTCGATGACGGGCCGAGCTTCAAAGGCGGTTTGTCAGCTATCTAAATAAGTGCCAGTGGCTTTGATAATAATTTCCTGTGATGAATCACGCATGTTTGTGGATCACACAGAGGCAGCTACATTAATTATATTATATTTGCTAACAAGCAGCACATTGGTTATGTTTCAGTGACTGAAGAGCTTTATGGGCAGGGTCTGCGAAATGGAAAAACTCACAAACAGGAGCAATTTCTTCTTCTAGCTATCGATTGGAGCTCCCTAATGTCTTTGTATCTACTCATATTTATAGTAGCTGCTACTTCTTGTTTGGACGATAACCATAGATTTGCTTTAGATAACCCTCGGATAGACCTCCGTGTACTTTATTTCCTCTGAGCTAAATCCCTAATGGCTTAGACCTCACTGTATAAGGTGCACTGTATTGGGAATCAAATAATGGCTTCTCTATCTTACACAGTGCAGTACATGTTCAACAGGAAGCCATTAGGGGAGCCATTTTCCTTAGCACAGTGTGGAGAAAGAAAAATATATGATACAGGTATAACAATGCTATTGGCTCACATGTGGGAAAAGCAGACTTGTAACATCTCAGTATTTCAAACCAACGACACCTTCTTCCCAGAAAACTCAAGAAACAGCAACAATATTGCGAGCAAAAAGGTTAGAATACCATTAAGAACGTCCCAAATTGGGAAGGTATTTGCATTTCTGTGCTCCCATTGTACAATCTGCCAGGCAAGCATGCAAGATGAAATGCAGCTGAGAAGGCTTTCAGGCCTCCCGCTGGAGATATGGGACTTGTTGCTGATTGGAACAAAGGAAATGTCTGCGTATGGACAATGAGCATTATGCAACGCAAGGCAACACGAGCGGCTCAAACGTTCATACTTCCTGCAGATGATCGTGTCGTGGAGCCAGAACAGGCCAAACTGACATTTCATTCCAGCAGCATGTGAAAGGCTGAGTTTAGCATTAAATCAGATCGTAAGCATTAAATGATGCTGCATTCCATCAGCACATTAGGACTGCAGTAATTAGAACAATTCATTAAATTAGAGAATTCATTTATGTTTGGAGAAAAGTAGGCTCACCAACTCAATTTTGGGCAGATTATGGGACTTCAATTTTGGGCAGATCATGTGATATGTATAAAGCTGAAGGATCATGTTGTGGTTTGCTAAAATATAAAGAAAAGCACCACGTTTACATAAGATCAACCTACTGTGCAAGTATTCTGCAGCAATCAATCGATCTCCCTCTAATAATATAAGGATGCATTCTGCAGCAGGGTTATGACCGAAACACGAATGTCATGGACGATCATTTATGGGGGCACTTGAAGACAGAGAAAGCCGAGCATTCAGCAACATAAGATTCTCTTTTGAATACTGTGAAATCGTGCTAGATATCACAGATCATCAGATTTTACACAACCATCTGGAGTCCATGTCAGCAAAATTGAGAACATCCCAAATACTAATAAACTGAAATGTATGTATGTTTTCGAATATGCGACTTTTCACTTGAAGGTTATGTTGCATATATAAATTGTAATGAAATTCTCTGTATTGAATTAGGGAACAATAGAATATATTGCATAAATATCTGAATTCTGTATGAGAAATTATACTTTTATTATATAATAAAAAATATACAGCTATAACATAATCCAACATAATTTAATAACATTAAGAGTAAAATTATGCAGCACTTGTGTATATATAATTCTAAAACGTATGACTGCATAAATGACCATGTTATAACCTTAAACTTATTAATTATGTATAGGCAATTTATTTACAACAATAATTATACAGAAAGACAATTTCTGCACTCATATGCTTTTAACCTCCTTACCCAAGTGCACTACGTCAGTTGTGGAATAATGGCTTCTACATCCTACATAGTGCACTGGGTGTCTGACACGAAGCCATTTGGGATGCAGCCCTTGCAATCACTCGAGGTTTGTGGTATAACAAGAGAAATAGCTGTGTGTGTTTTACCGCAGTGGAGGAGAATACAAATAAGTAGAACAGCACAAGCAGCACAGTCCAAGTGTGTGTGTGCGTATGCGTGTGTGTGTGTGTGTGTGTGTGTGTGTGTGTGTGTGTGTGTGTGTGTGTGTGTGTGTGTGGTGTGAAGTTTATGTATCATGAGGACCAAATGTCCCCACATGGATGGAAAGATCTGATCAGCAAAATGTCCTCACAAGGAGAATTGCTTCTTTACAAAAAAAAAAAAAACTTCTTTGGAAGGCCAAAAGAGCCAAAAGATTTGTTTCAGGCTAAGGTAAGGGTTAGATAAAGATGTAGCATTAACTAGCTCCAGTAATCAGTATGTCAGTGGAAAGTCCCCACAATGATAGAAAGACAAACGTGAGTGTGAGGTGAGTCATGTATACATTACACTGTGAGAACCATGTCCCCACAAGGATAGAAGATCTGACATTTTTGACATTGTGGGGACCTTTTGAAGGTTCACACAAGGTAAAATGCTGTTTTTTTACACAAACTGCAACTTTCTTTTGAAAAAGGAAAAAAATGGTATGCTTTAGGTTAAATGAGGTTAGGGTTTGGTGTAGCATTAACTAGCTCCAGTAATCAATATGCCAGTCCCCACAATGACAGAAAGACAACCGTGTGTGTGTGTGTGTGTGTGCATATATAATTGCTCAGATAATCAATTTGGATTTAACAATATACTGCACTATGGGGAGTAGAAATAATCGTATTGCTTTTCATTTGCATTACAGATCAAACCTGGATCAGATTATGCTCCATATATGACTGGTCTTATTTTAACCCAAATGTCTATTATGAATTTCTAAAATCACTTATGATCGATGATCTGTGATGGACATCGTTAGGCTACAGGTTTCTGTTGGATTTGGGCGGATACAAAAACTGTAAGTGCTCCAATAGGTCTAACAGGTGACCTGACTGGTGCTGCAGTAGCCTGATGGGATCTGGTGACGGTCTTACGGTGATCGAATGAACTTTACCGGTGTAAGGAAACGAGTGAGCGATGCTTTGTGATATGGATAGACCTTTTGGATCATACTGAAGTAGCTCGAGGTGGAATTCGGTCCTCATAAAGGATATCAGCAGTCCTACATGCAGCGAGAGGTCACTCTCGTTCCTTACTTCGATTCAGACTGCACACAATCAGCGTTTTAGCGCAATTAAACGTCCAACCGGGCTATTCATCTCCTACAATGACTTCACAACCGCATCCAAAATGCGTTGCTATAGTGACCAACCTGTCAGAAAGGACAAGAGAACTTCGCTCCTGAGGAACCGAAGCAACTCTCGGAGCCTGAACGTACGCAATAAGGCTCTCATTTATCGAGTAAAAGAAAGTGCGCTCACATGGTGGTGATGTTCCTGAACAGGTCCTCGATGTCCCCGCCGCCGCTGCTGCCGTTGCCGCTGTCCTGCAGCGCGAGCAGAGGGAAGAAATTCCCCCCGTCCGATTTATTGCAGTAAATGTCGGTGGATGAACAGGTGCAAGCCGGCGGGCAGTCAAGCACCGAGCCCGCACAGGCATGGAAGATGCTGGAAAACAGCAAAATCCTCAGCGCCAGTAGAGAACAGAACCCAACATCCATGGTCCAAAATGCGAACTAACGAATCCAGGAAAATTTGGGGAGAGATGTTTGCCGCGGGTGTGAAGACGGTCCGAGCTACATAAAAGCACCTATCGTCATTATTAAAAATAAAAAAGGTGGAAAAATAGAAGAGTAATTTCCTTAATGCTTTGGAGAGTATTCCGTTAGAGGTGAGAAGAATAGCACCGGCCTTTCTCTCCACAGTCCATGACAGGAGGGAGCGCAGTGATGCTGAGAGTACTGACAGCAACAGAGAGCATGGAGACCCACCTACCGGCCACAGAATGAGGGAGCGAAAGAGAGAGAGAGGGAGCGAAAGAGAGAGAGCGAGCGAGAGAGAGAGAGAGAGAGAATCACGACTGAAGTGACTACCTAAACAACGCCAAATCCCTTTGTTGCATAAAAACCTGCAGTGTCTCCATTTGTTTAATGTGCTGAGTTACTACTAACATGACAACCCAAGACAAACGGCACAGATCTAGATTTCTTTCGTAGGCAGAAGGTTAAGAGTAGGGGCAGAAACCCACCATCACTCAGTGTATTTGGACTACAAAATTGGTCGGTGGCGGTTCAGTGTTCCAGGGGTTAAAATCCTGGGTGATGCACGCAACATGAATTTCGGGTGGCACGTTTATGGAACCTTGCCACAGACTGGCATCCTGTCCAGAATGTAGCTCTGCTTGCACCAAGTGAGTTAGGTACTAGACTCCCTTGGAACCCTGACCAGAAGAAGCGGGGGTAAAACAGGATGCTTTGCATAATTGCTTGGTCCTTTCATTTCCAGCATGGACTGGATGATAGCTTGGCCCTTAAACACCTTCTCTCTCCCAGATCAAGCATTTGTGGGTAGGAAGTTTGGGTAGGTTAACAGAAAGAACCCTTAATGCATTAGGGCAGTGGTTCAAAACCTGTTTTCCTTGGAGCCCGCTCTGCGAGTACCTAAAAAAAGCTGTGCAATCAGTCACTTTATTATTTTGGTCTGTGTGTGTGGGCTACACACACAGACCAAAATAATAAAGTGACTGATTGCAAATATTTATTGGCAAAATGAACACAAATTATAGCTTTTTTCCTTTTCTATTTGGTTCCTTTTATAGCTTTTTTTAATAATTTGTTTTACAATTTGGCCTTTTCTCTTTTCAAGACAACCAAACATTTAGCTAAAAATCAAACATAAGCTTCTTAAAAATCATTTTAAGCAATGTTTTATACAGATTTTTTTCCAGTGAGTGTGTTATTTTAATTTAATTTAACATGGGCTGATTGTATTGCATTTTAACTCAGAGCGCCTCCCCCAGAGCAGACAAAACCTTGTGTACCCCTGTGACGCTTGGCCCCCCACCCCAAGGGAACCATGGCAGTAGGGTACTGAGTGATAGCTGTGTCCCCTCTGAGTCCTACAAATCTTTCATGACAAGCACTTCAAGGGAATGGATAATGGTTTGCCCCTAAACACCCCCTTATCCCGGATCTAAAGGGTTTCATAGACGGGAAGTGTAGGTAGGCTAGCACAAAGCACAGTTAGTGCATTTGGGACTATAGCTTGGCCCCTAAACAGCCCTTTATCCCAGATCTAAAAGCTTTCATGAGTAGAAGTTGACATTGACATTTACCGCATTAAGCAGATGCCCTTATCTAGCGCGACTCGTGAATGAGCTAAACACTTCAGGGGTTAAGTGTCTTGTTCAAGGACACATTAATGGCAGCTTGTCCGATCTTAGATTTGAATTCCCAGCAATCAGTAAGATGACATATCAACGATGTATGTCATGTATTTTTGTGTGTTGCTATATTATACAGGTGTGCATGCTTTTATCAGCAGCTTCATAGCTAAGGCAGACTTTGTTGGTAGACATTTGACATTGACTCTCACAGCCATAACACTGAGTACATTTCAACACTACCGCTGCCTTTATATTATATGACATTCATTCAGCCAGACACAATCGTAATGGCTAATCCACCACGTTCTGACCGAAGTGAATACAGTAGGTGTTAAATCAATTCTGTAGGTGTTAATTCAGCACTGGGGATCTGCGGTGCGGGGGAGAAAGCAAGAACTAATCACATATTATAATGAAAAGATTTCCAAAGGAGCTTGGGGGGGAAAAAACTGAAGCCGGCACTGAGGCTCCTACACACAGTGGGTGGATTGTTTAGTGCCTTTTCTGCAATCCACAAGCCGAACCTCTTCGACGTTATCTATCCAGCTTGTAAATAAATCGTAACGAACACATTCCCAGCCACTCACTTACAGCCACAAAATCCATGGAGAAGCAGATCCAAAGAAGCCAAATGCTCCATGGTCATATCAACACTCTTAGAATAGGATAACAGCAAACCTATTAGCTCTGTTACACTCTGTGAACCAAGGACTTTTATATTGTAATCAATCACGAGTGTAATATCAATAAAACTATACAGAGTCAACCAGATACTTCCAAGCAGGCGTTAACAAAGATCTACTCCAGGTAACTGATTCAAATGTCTAGGGCATTCCTTCATCAGTCGTTCATTAACTGCTTGCATTAATTCCTGCCTTGCTTGCAGTCAGTCTCTTGATACTGAGCTTGTAATGTGATGCTAAGATCTGATATTGAGATGTTTAGAGACTCTCTAAACTGCCCCTTTTGCCCCAATACTAACTCTAGCTATACAGCTCTACATTCCAACCAAGAGTCCAACACCACAGATGACTAACCACCTTAAACTACATCTGTTGAGGTGCATAATTTATTTACATTAAACAATAAGCACTGATGCTGGTTTGTGACAATGCAGGATCATCATGAAAGGGTTACATGAATTAAATGTATTGAATAATTAAATACTTCAATCAATTAATAAATTACTAGTAGTGGTAATAAAAACAACAACAAAATAATACTACTAATAATAGTAACAATTCTAACAACAGGTGCTTCGGTGGTGCGATCTAGCAGTTCCCAACCCCCACCCACAGCATCTAAGAAAAGCTGAAGGCGGCGATTCCTGCTGGCTGTCATCAGATTTGGATTTAATTGCACATTATTTGCATATTTTGATAGTCAGTTTGATATATTTTTTGGAGTTTGATTTTGAGACTGGTGTTCAAGCAACATTAGATTAGCATTTAATCCACAAGATATATTACTTTGTCTTCAATTAGGTGGATTTTTACATCCCCAGGTCATAAATTCATATTAGAAATTTTATTACAAAATAATTCGATTAGATATTGAAAACATTACCAAAAATATGCACCAAAATCATTCTGCTTTCCATTTAATACTTTCACACATAACACTTTCTTCATTTTAGTACCTTGCTACTGTGGTCTATTACCGCAACAATTTCTGTAGCCAATTATTTGGAAGTAACATTTGTTTATGTCATAATCAGGGAGACAAAGACTGACTGTCACAATCGTGGTACGGAGGCAGACGTAACTGTAACTGACTGGGGTTTATTTACAGGTGACATAAAGATAAATAACATAAACAGACCAAGGAAACCTAAACTAAGAAGGGTGAGAAAAACAACCAACATCCAAAAACACATAAGAAAACAAACAAGGCTAACACCAACAAAGAACACTCACACAAAAGGCTAATAGGCTAACAGGTTAACAGAACACACAGAAAGGCTAGCAATCAAATAAAGCTTCAACACGGAACAAACAATTAAAGACAACCAGAGATAACACTAACGAGTAAAGACTAAGCTACAAACAAAAGGAGACCGACCAGGATGGAGGAACAAGAGCATACAGAAGCCAAGGCAAACCACAGAGTGAAGAAGCCAGACAAGGAAGTGCACAGGAAGAGCGGTATTTATAGGAAAGGACAGCAGGTGGCAACAGCTCCACCTGCTGTCGAAACAGAAGAAAGACAGGAGGAGCTAAATTGTATAGATACAAGCTGGTGGGCTTGTATCATCGTTACATTGACAGGGAGCACGCTAGCTATGAGAGAAAAGTTCTGATGTCTGGATATGTAACTTAAGCATGAATTCCTCCTTATCATAGAGTATATATTAAGCACCATTACGGAAGCATTTTACAACAATCTAAAACGTTTACATTATTCATATTTATTTAAAGTTCATCTTATACTAGCTGTTGACTAGCATTAGCAAATCCATGACCAAGCATCCTTTTCTTCCTGAAAAAGTGAATATTGTCATTACCACATTTATAAATTGTTAATATTTAATTACATATTTAAATGTTATAAAAGCTCACTTGTAGCCATGATTAAGTCTTTACTTTAAAGCATGTAAACATGATCTTGACATGATTAAAACAAAATGATTACTAATTTTATAATTCAGAACTGAACCCCCAACTGAAGAATCATCCTTAAAACAACAACAAACGATTCAGACTGATGTCCTCAGACTGTGATGTCATTTATGAATGGCCAAGGACTTGAACCTATGCAAAACCTTTTGGAGCAGAACAAGTACCTTATATCAGGACTGCACATGCCGCCAGCCTGGCTCTCCAGCTGAGCAAGAAGCCAGGAAGCGCAGTACAAGCCAGCGTTGCTCCGCCATCGTTGACCAGATGAGGGCGGCGAAGGCGTGCTTCACGATCTAAAATGGCGGCTTCTGAACTACATTACCTAGAAGCCACAGCGCAGACTCGTGGCGTTAACAATCAGCAATCAGTCTTAACAAGAATGATGGCTGTGGCTTTACTTAAACTGATTAATCTGTAAGAGCTAGAGGTGAAACCATATTACTGGTGAGCATTACGAGTTTGCATCTTAATAAATGTAGGCTCAATTAGGTGTTCGTTCTTCTGTTGGATTCTGAGGTGTGTGCAGAGATGTATGGTGTGAAGCTTGCTACTGATGTACCTTTTGAGCAAATTTGATTGTTGTAAATGGGCAGATTTGGACTAGATGTTGATGTCTACTTTGTTTTTAGACATTAATATGGTAATACAATACATTATAAACATGGTTTTAACTTCGTTTTATTGTTGTTGCATTTGTATCAGCTGGAGGGCAACACTACAGGTGCCCCATCTAGTCAAACATAGTTGAGCAAAGCTCTATCACTGGTCTGGTTGAATCTGATTTTTCTGTTCAGATGTAATGTGAAAGCCCTTTGTTGCACTGGAGGACCTGCGGCCTGGCCTCCCTTAGTTCCTTTAGCAAATTGAGTTCTACTACAATGCAGCCAGATGGACAGGGAGAGCTATGCTGACCTGATCTGAACCTGCAGGTATCTGTTGAGAGACGGAGTGGAACAAAGCACACAACAACAGCCGCAGTGGAAATCAAACTGCTTCTGAGTCAAGTCCAAAAGCCAGAATCCATTTTCCGTTTGATTTCTCGTAAAACTCGGAGCAGCCTGAATCTCTTTTCTATTTGATTTCCTGGCATCGCATCTAGTGTATGCCTCGGTGTTAAAAATGCCAGTCACAAACACTAGCAGGTGGGCTGATGCAACCTTTCCATGAGAACGTGCAAATACAAGAACTGTATCCCACTCGGGATGACGTCGTACATTTAGAGAGCAGAGTGCGCTTTCAGAAAGGACGCACCTTTCCAAAGGAAGTATCAAAACGGAGATCAACCGTGACAGCATTACAGTTAACAACCTCCTGCTTTGCCCTGTAGAGATGTTTGGATGGACGCTGGCGTGCTCCTTTCCCTCAGGCTGAGCTCCAGTTATGGCCGTTGTGAAATATTCAGACCTTATTCAAACAGGCCTGTGGGGAGACTCTGATAGCTGAGCGCTAGCCACTGTATATCACACCTGCCAAACACGGCCAATAAGGCACACATGCATGACATGGCAGCTGCTAACAACATAGCCTGGAGGCAGTGTTCACACTTCAGAGAATCCCTTGCTGCGTATTTGGCACCCTCCATTAACTTGACTAACACTCCCGATGGGGTCGTGCATGTACACAATTCAATGACCTGACCCAATATGGGAACCTGCAGGACTTGCACCATGCTTAATGTTCAGTGAAATGTGTTTTATATTTGTTCCTGCTGAACCTGAATGTAGTACAGCCAACAGATGAAGTAAATAAAGTGGGGTTAATATGAATTTTAAACCATTAATTAAACATTATACTTACTGTATATACAAATCACCATGCACTTTATTAGTCACACCCGTTCAGCTGCTTGTTAATGCAAATATTCAATCAGCCAATCACATGGCAGCAACTCATTGTCATGAGCACTGCATTAATGCATGTAGACATGGTCCTGCTGAAGTTCAAACCAAGCATCAGAGTGGGGAAGAAATATGATGTAAACATGGCATGGTTGTTGGTGCTGGATGGGCTGGTCTGAGTATTTCAGAAACAGCTGATCTACTGGGATGTTCACATGCAGCGCCATCCCTAGAGTTTACAGAGAATGGTCAAAAAAATAGAAAGTATCCAGTGAGGGCAGTTCTCTGGGTGAAAATGCCTCAGTGATGTCAGAGGAGAATGGCCAGACTGGTTTGAGCTGACAGAAAGTACAGTAAACAGTAAAAAGATACACATCTCTGAATGCATATCGCATTGAACCTTGAAGCAGATGGGCAACAGCAGCAAACGACCACATTGAGGCTACAACTGAGGCTACAATTCACACAGGTTCATCAAAACTGGGCAACAGAAGATTGTAAAAATGTTGCCTGGTCTGATGAGTCTCGATTTCTCCTGCAGAATCTCTGAGGAATGTTTCTAGCAGTTTGTTCAATTTATGCCATGATTAATTAAGACCGTTCTGATGGCAAAAGTGGGTCCAACCTGGTATTAGCAAGTACCTAATACAGTGGCTTCTTAGGAACCTTGGATGGTCCAAATCAGGGCAGCTATGCACACCAAGAGGCAATTTAGAGCAGAACCATGCCGCATCTCTGATATGCTGATATTTGTTCATTGCTGCAGTTTGATGCAGAAGATGGCATTCAGTCTTGTTACCTCTCTTCTTGTTGAAGAAACTATAGGAATCTGTCAAAACATCAGAAACTTGGTCAAGGTCAGCTTTTCATGCAGCTTTACATTTTGACAGCATAGAGCCAATCTCAGTTACCAGAGCTCCATGAGACACCGGTCATTTGTCAGTGGAAGTGATAAAATTGACACGTTCCATACCTATATTTTTGGACCTGTGAAATTCTTCTTTGTGCGTGTAGATTATTGGAGAGTGTGTGTGGTTTATACTGTGGGTTTAGAGTAAGGTAGAAGTGAATTGGATGTCATCGTAAAAGCTGTTTGATGGGTATATTAGCAGAGAGACTTAATAATATGTCAGCATATTGATTCTAATGAAAACTGGCCCTGTGGAACCAAAGCACACACACTGTTTTCTGATCATATGCTAGACGCTGTTTTTATTGTGCAGACAACTATTTCAGTCTGTAAATTATAGTGCACGCTCCCAGCACTGCTGACCTCGTATGGGGGTTGTCATTACTGAAAACAACGGTAGTTAAACCATGTGATAGCAATGTTTAAACCGATGTTATTCATCATTTTGGCCGAAATGAAAAATGATATATTTCACAAAGAAGTTGCATGTTTGTGTATAATGAAGCCTGAAGTCCTCATTACTCACTGAAACACTTGCCTAGTGTGAATAAAAATCACATACAAATTCAATAATACTTATTAAGAGCCATTCATCTCCGACTCCAACTCATCTCCAAGAAGGAATATTCATAAGGTTTTTTCCAGGGTTCCTCTGGCGATCTTTGGGTGGTTAGCATTTCAAGGTAGAACAAGTTCTGCTTAAAGCAGCCTTACAGGATTAAAGACTCATTACATCTTAAATTGGTTCTTCCAACCCAAGGTTCCTGGTGGAAATGCACAGTTACAAGGGTTACTAGGAAAGTTGTCTGAAAGTGTTCTTCTAACCATTGAGGCATACCTGATTGAAGTGAGTTAATTAGCTTAAGTAGGTGTTTCATAAGGGAAATTGCCCAAATGTGCTGAACTCTGGATCTCTACGACCAGCCTTTTGCACTTAAGGGTTCTGGAGCATCTTTGCAGAGATACTAACTCTAGAAAAAAAGTTCATAATTCAAGCCCTACCAGAGAGCATACATGTCAAAATGGCTTCCAAACATATCCATTTCAGGGGCATAGTCTGGAACTCAGCATGTTTCTTGGAGATGGGGAAAAAACTGGTGCTGGTGGTCCATGAGGGAACGTTAGAGGATTTCAAACGGAATGCTATGAGTTCCAGAGGGAGTGTTTCTGAGGGGGATAAAATGAGTCGATAAAGTGAGCACTGGCCCATGCATACTACCTTCATTCTTCTCCATCTCTGAAGGGTGCTGTTTTGCACTATTGCTGATTAGCCACCTGCTGAGGCTGATTCAGAGCTGATGGCTCTGTCTTCTTGCCGTCCATGGTGCTGAAAAGGACGCTATCCCATTTGCTACATTTGGGCATTTTGGTGTTGTAGATACCCTTCTACACCTGGTATCACAATAGCATCACAATTCATCTCTGAGTATAACATACAAGAAAGGTTTAAAGGAAGGTGGTGGATTCCTCAGGTGGCTCATGAGGGTTACCAAAGCCCTACTAACGTCACCGATCATGGCATTAATAGAATGGATACAATATAATTAGATATAAATAAGATTTCCCAGTCTCTTTTGATCCTAGGTGAAGTCACACCACATGCACAAATGATTTGTCTGAATTTTCATAATCCAGTAAAAAAGGGAATTCAGGTAAAGGAAAAAAAGCACTGCGAGTATCTTCTTAAATGAGTTTTTCTCTCTGCGTTCAGCTACCTGTCAGTCATGAATATAAATTATGATTATACGCGTACGTGGCTCGGGGTGAACATCAGGCAATGCATTGCAATACATTGCTCCACTCGGTGCGGATATGACAGCGATCGGTGAACAATCGTCCTTCCCGTAATCGCTAGTATGAGATCCGTCCATCCGTCTGTCACTTCAGACTGTCATCCTACTGGATTTTGAGAAGGCTGTTCAATATCTGGATGATGTAGTGGAAAATGAAGTATATATAGTACCCACCAAATAAGAAGTTGTATAAACTGTGGTGTTTCTAGTTATCCAGTCGAACTCTGTGTTCTGGAAAGGAATGAACTGGATTAATAGAAAAAGAAACATCGGCTAAATGTGGACATGGAACGTGGTTTAATATTTGTTCATTCTTCTTATTACGTTTGGTTATGTATGTGAAATACTCTAAATGGCCAAATGTTTGAGTTCAAAGTTTCAGATCAATGCAGCAACATGCTTTTACACCTAACAAGCCAATGCCTTAGTCCCAGCAAGTATAAGATATATTAGAAAACATAACTCTAAGCTGAAAATGAAATTGTTGTAATGCTGCTTAAGTGATTGGTGAAGACATTAAAATAAAAACAATGAATGTACATTTATGCGCCTTTGTTAATCGTGAAATGTAAACAAGCACAGTAATGGCCATCTGTTCAAATTCTGAATAATGTTCTTGGGAGAAAGAGATCGTTGAATATAGAGCCATAAAATAATTTGAGAATAATTGTAGTTATAAAAGTGCCTCACATAAAATCAGTGACACCGTTTGCATGGAAGAGAAATGTTCATTTTGAGAGCTCAGTGTGAGTCTTTATTGGGATTTCTGCTAAAACTCAAAGAAAGGAAAGACACTTGTGAGATTGGCTGCCTGGGAGAAAAAAGCCTTTCTATTTTATATTACTGTTGTATTGGAGAAAGTACGATATATTAGAGGCTTCTTGTGACTTTCTTTTCCTGTGTGCTCACGTACTCGGGGTGTGGACAGAGATGTCTGTTGTAAAAATTGCATAAAATACAGGTGGCTTCTTTAGACACAACCATTTAGCTGATGCTCTTATCCAGAGCAACTCACAACTGAGCTGTGCAGCTGAGGGTTAAAGGTCTCAACAGTGGCAGATTAGCAAAGATGGGATTTGAACTCACACCACTGAGGCACAGCAGTCCTTGGCACTGTCAAGATGTCACCTTTCAACAAGTCAGCCGGTCACATTTCCGTCCTGAGAGAACTGGCACAGTCTAGTGGAAGAAATGGTTTTCCAATTTTGGTGTGGAAGAACTTGACTGGTCTGGACAGCACCTGACCTCAAGCCCTTTAACACCCTTTGGTATGAAATAAAGGTAACTGGAAGTCCCTTATTGCCTAACCTCAATAAAGTCTGTGGCCATTTTCCAAAATCTAGTAGAACAGTCTTCCCAGAGAAAGAGCTTGTATTTCAAGGGGAGATACAGAAATGCCAGTGAAATAAAAACAATCCAAGGGACCAAAAATATTTGATTATTATAATTGGTTCTATTATCTTCCATAGTCCCAAAACAGCTTTTATCAGCATGCACAAACCTCTATGATGTTAGAGAGGAAAATCCAATTCTACATAGTAGTTCCTGCTTAAACGTTTATCACTCAGCATAAAAAATGGAACCAGTCTGGATTTTACATTTATTTGACTTGAATGCAGTGTTTATAATTCAGTATCCGTGACCAGAATTATTACCACCAATAAGAGAGCAGCAGTTGGACTCCACAAATTGCCTGAGGTTCCAAACAAAATTCTCTACATTGAGGGATTTGAAGTGTCAGGGTTGGTACCAGTGGAGCTCTGCAACCTCATCAAATATTTTCTTTTCGAGCCTGACTCATGCTGAACTGACACCTGATGATCTGTTCACCAAAAAAGCACAGAATTAAACGAACCCCTGCTGGAAACCTCCCTTAATGCTTGGCTATGAAACTGCAGCTGGTGACCCATTTTCACAGAGAGAAAGCCAGAAGGAAGAGAGAAGCTTGGATGAAACATCAAGACCTTCAATGTGTCACCCTTAATTAAAAATGGATTAATCAGAACTAGGTGTGGGATGAGTCCGGGGGGAAGCGAGCAGAGATTTCAAATTCATCACACCAATCTGTCTGATGAGTAATTATGTAACGCTTCTCTTGTTCACCCAGAGGTCCGGGACTTCATAGAATGGAAATGAGCTCCAGAGTTTTACCATTTCAGCCATTCAGGGTTTGTGCTTCGCCATGCATCAACCTGTGTGGGCTTTCGTCTAAACTTAGTGAAGCACATGCTCTTATGTAATGCTGTTTGATTGCAGCATCACATCAACACACTAGTTCACACACAAGACCTTCCTCTTCGTGAACGTTGTTACCATTATTGTTAATAAAAGTGCTGAAGGGAGGTCTGGCAGCGGATACGGAGCAGCGCATTTCACACATCAGCTCCCACACAGTGGTTTACACAGGAGTGCATTGTGGGAGTGGGCGTACAGCTCAATGCTAAATTCAGTGACAGGAAGTCCAGAATATATTTAATACACTCATGGTGGGAGACATGAGGCTTGTTTTCAGACAGGAGAATAGACATGGCAAAAAGATTGATTGGTTGTGACCCGACAAGTGATGGTCACACACAACCTTGACTTGTTACATGACAACTCCGGAAAACCTGGGTTTTTATTGAAAATGTGAATGGAGATGGTTTTTAAGGTTTAAATCCAGACTGCTCCAAGCTGCCAGCATTAATCAAGTCCCCTGACCTCAACTCAATTGTAAGTCACTCAGCATTGACTAAATGCTATTAATTGTACCAGTTGTATTTATTTATTTAAATATATTATACAAAAAATGTGAGCCAGAAAAGCTACTCTGTTGGTTAAACTGGACAGCAAATATTTATCAGTGTGGCTTTTACTGCGTGATACTGGCCATATGTGCTGAGTACAGAGTATCGTAAAACATTTATACACCACTTTATCATTGTGTTCTAAAAGCCTTAAATATTGAACCCATGAACAACTTTTCCTGATGTGGAAAAGCCACAACAAATAGTGCAGCAGTGTTGAGACTAACCTTTTCACCTGTAAACTTACCTTATTTATTCAAATTCAAAAGCTACATTTAAATGATAGAAGTAAATCCTTTTGTACATTTTAATCTATATTCACTCATTTCTTTTATTTAAATATATGAATTGTTTAGCTTAGAAACATTAGCTCAATAACCTTAGATCAGAAACTGCCGTAAAACTTTACCTCAGAATACTTTACCTCGGAAGCCTTAAAACAGAATCTTTACCTCAGGAATATTACACAGAAACTTTACCTCAGAAACTTTAAAACAGAATCTTTACCTCAGGAATGTTACACAGAAACTTTAACTCAGAAACCTTAAAACAGAATCAATACCTCAGGGATATTACACCAGAAACTTTACCTCAGAAACTGAGAGAAACTTTACCTTAGAGACTTTTTACATTTTACCAAATAAACGTATATTAGAAACTTTAAAACTTCACCTCAGAAACCTTACCTCAGACACTTACAACTTAGATCAGAAATGTCTGTAACTTAACCTTACCTTACAACCTTAGATAAGAAACATCTCAGAGATTTGGACCAGAAACTTCACATCAAAAACCTCATAACAAAACCTTTAACTTTATAACATTAACCTAAGTTTATACCTGAAACTTCACCTTCTGGCCCAGAATATTTTAACTCAGAAACTGTAGACCAGAACTTTCTCCGGGTCTTTAGACCAGACGTTTCACATCAGAGATTTTACAAGAAATTTTACCTCAGAAACCTTAGACTTAAAACTTTCTCATATGACTTTACTAGAAAATCTCCTCAGAGACCAGAAACTTTACCTCTAATACTTTACTAGAATATTTACCTCACAGATTTTAGTTCACAAACTTTTTTTCTGAGGCACAAACAGATTTTACCTCAGAAACCATAGACCAGAAGTTTTAGTTTTAGGAATTTTAACCCTAATTTACTGAACTTCATCTCGGGGGTTGATAGGTTTTGCTGTATTTTCTGGTGCATTTCATATGTTTCCTTTTCATTTCAGTGTAGGTTCTAAACCCCTGGTTACTGAATAGTTTAAGGATGAGCAAATGTTAAACCTTGTGCTTTCTGTTGTCCCATTGTAAGGGAGGAATGAATCTGTTCTGAACTTTCTTAGTGCTAATTGTCAAAATCATTTCCACATGAATAAAAAATATATATCGGTACATAGAAACCCAAACAGCAAGCTAAAACGCAATTGTGGTATCGTATATTTTTTGTGTGGTATTGATGTTCACGTTGGAATCAAGTAGCATCAAAGCAAACATTGTGTCGGTATTTTTCTACCGTTGTGTTGTTATATTGTGCCATTTAAGCTGCTTGAGTGGCTTGAGTGTTGTGTTCTCAGTTTATTTGCTGGGTGCTTTAAAGGTTCTATTGTGGAAAGTATAATTTTCTATCACTTAGAAGTACAGCAGCAGTGATTTTATGGAAAATTACAGCAGAGCCCTGTGTGAAAATGTGGATGAGAGAAATGTCTTGTTTTGGAAATCAAGGACCTATCCTTTGAAAGGAAAATTGAAAATTTCTTCCAAAATTCTAAAAGTTTGTATTTGGTTGGATTTCTGCATAAACCCCATAGTAAAACACCTATAAATATTTCAGAAAGGTATTGAAAGTATATGTTTTATGTTGCATGTTTTAGAAGTCCTGCGTTAATACACAGTATATCACTTTTACGTTTCTGCAAAGTACTGCTATGTTTATTTAAATCGACAAAACGTATGATTTAACTAAAGGAGCCAGAACAATTGCACAAGTCTCTAAGTCTTGATTAATTTACTTTGTGTTCTCATTTTATAATTAAACATTCTAATATAATTACTTGGATATGCACCAGGGTTTGTCACTGAACATTTTTGGCCCTGATGCCTCATTATGTGGTTTGAGGTTCAAGTTAAGCCCCATTTAAACAAAACTAAATGGAAAAGGTGCAGAGACCAGGAACCAGGAACAGGAGTAATGGTCGACCACCAAACATGAGGAGAAAAGTAACTCACAGAGGAAAGTCCAAGGCATCTTTTACGAGAAGATCCCAACTAAATTTAGTAGAGTCTTTCTCAATCTCTCTCAGCTTTAAATTGGCTGCAATTTGTGCCACTTAAGGCAATTGAGAAGATAAGTGCAAACGTTCTAGCCATATTTCACTCCGAGAGAAACGGATCAAATTGGCTGTGCGATCTTCACCCTTGAAATGAGTGCTGGGACGTGGTGTGGTTCTCAAACATGACCTGGAACTATTTGACAGCAAACTTTCAGATTAACAAGAATCTCAGTCTAGAAGTTGTTTGTTAGTCAATAATAACTATTCATCATGGTAAATCAAACAAATTATGGGTTTGGATAGTCAAAAAGCAATGATAGACTGAGTTTGAGTTTGACATGTTGTGCCCATCTCCATGTGGGTTTCAGGAAAATGGTTTGTGTACAACTGAACCAGAAACTTTAGCTCAAAATCTTTTGGACCCCAAGTCCAGGAATTGAAGTCCAGGAACATAAACATGGAACTGTAACTGAGTTTTTAAAGTCCAGGATCAAAACATAACAACAGAAACTTTAGCTCAAAAACTTCATCTGAGAAACAGATGGGGAACTAAAGTCAAGGAATCTATGAGCTTGAAATGTAAACCCAAAACACTTGGTCCTGAAAGTTTATCTGAAGAAGAAAAGCCAGGAACACAAACCCAGAAAAACTAAGCCACAAACCTCAGCAACAGAAGCCTAGGAACCAAAATTCAGGATCACAAAATTAGAATACTGGCTTAGAAACTTTAGCTCAGAAACTTTAGAGCAGAAACTTGAGTCAAGGCCAAGAATATAAACACAGAACCTTGGACTGGCCAAGGCCAAGGAATTTAATTTCAGGAACACAAACCCTGCATATCTGGACAAGTAATCTTAGCTCAGAAATCTTACATAAGGGTCTTACACCAAGGAACTTAAGTCCAGGAACATAAACTCAGGAAACTGTAGCTGAGGAAATTCAGCAAAGAAATATAAGCCCAAAATGGTAACCTAGAATCTTTAACTCAGCAACATAACCCCCGACGGCTTAAGCTAAAGCATGACTTTTGCTGATGGTAATGCAGTACTATGCTGAGTAAACACTCAGGTCGTACTTTAAAGAGATATATCTTCTCAATGTTCTTGTCCAGCCGAATAAAGATGTTATTTTGGGTTTCCTTTCTCCTTTCTGTGAGAGAGCTTCATCGCAGGGCATCAGATGCATCTATTTGAAGGGTGGTCATGTCTGAGTGGTGTTTTCCATCACTCTTTCACTAAATAAGCACTTTCAGTGTGGCTCGGGGGCAGAGGGGCCGGTAAACCAGACAAATGAAAACTTCAATACTACCCAGGAAGCTTTACAGACACATACAACACTTTGAGAGCTGGACTGGAGAGAAATTTGGGCTTTTATTTTGAACCAGCTATTAAAGTGGATGAAGTACATGGTAAAGAAACAGCTCTATCATAACGGATGAGGGGAAGAGCACTGAATCACTGAGCTGAGTTTTCCATGTTTGCAGTATTCATTTTAGTGGGGATTTCCCACCAAAAAACTGGTGTAGCCACATTTGGTTCTTCAGTTCCACTTCTTTGCAGCCCAAAAACAAACTAATGGCTCGTAGGTCTAGGGATACACCATTCCTTTGTGTGTCGGAGGTCCTGTGTTCGAATACCAGAGCCCGCTTGCCTTTAAGTTGGATACGTAGGGTAGCGTTTACTTGTGTGGAGTTTAAGTTAAAGCTGACAAACTGTAACATTTGTATTATTTAGATTAAATAATATTTATACAATACCAACAAACCAAAACGTTTTTAGACAAAGGTGTCTAAAGTCAACCAGACTTGAGTGTTTGAGTTGAAGGCAACATGACTTTTGCTTGGTTCTTTTCTTGGTTATTGGTTCAAGAACCAAAAAAGTAGTCCAGTTGCCTTCAACTCAAACACTCAAGTATAGGCAAAGGTACGATGGCAGTGCAGGAGGTGGTGTTGGTTTAGTCGATAAGGCTCTGGCTTATCACTCAGAAGGTTGTGAGTTTCCAGATCCTCTAAGCTACCACCACTGAGCTCATCCACATCTGCTCACTTCCATTGTAAATGTAAACATCTCCAGGTTTTGTATCTTGGTATGTTCACACATCTCTACATGGAGAGTTCCTTCCATGTCCGAAAACCATGCCAGCGGGTTGATTGGTTGGTCCAAATCGCTAACTAGAATGAATAAGTGTATGGGCGACTGTATGGTACCCATTATTTCAAGAATGGTCTCCAGTCCCACCAGGACCCTGAGCAGAATGAAGCAGGTACTGAAGACAAATAAAGTGTACGTAGGCCAAATGAGAATCCTCAATCTTCACTGTTGATCAAACTCCAACAAGTCGGAGTCTGAACTCGTTCCAATCAAATCAGACTAAGATAAAGCCAAGTGTTCTCTTACAACAGGGCTGGTATTTGCTCCAGCAGGCTGTGAGAGGGCACTGTGGGGTTCCCTTTAATCAAATTTGGAATCAAACTGAGATTAAGAGGAATCCAAGCTGTCAGTTAATTGTTTCCCCCTCAGTCTTCAATAAAATCTTTACTTTCTGGTCTGGCGGAAATTGCAGCCGCTCCTGCAAGAATAGCACGAAAATTGTTTCTAATGCCAGATAATTTAGGTGTGAGCCACAGCACTGTGTCTGTGTTAGCAGCACACCGAGAACACACAACAACGTGGGATTATTTAGCCAGCAGTGTGCGCAGCGGTATATAAAAGGCTACACTTAGTGATTGGGCAAAAGGTTAAACTTTGAAACTGAGCCATTAATAAGATGCACAGCTGCAAAATACGTTACATGGGCAAACTATGTGGACACCCAAACATCTCCATCAGAAGCATGAGCTCTTCCATTTGCTAACAGCCTCTGCTTCCGCTGAGAATGAGTGCTGATTCGCTACCATTTATCCACAAGAGTATTAGTGATGCTGGCCACTGGGCAGAAAGGTCTGTCTCCAAATCCGGGGGGGGGGGGGTTGGGGGGGAGGGGTTAAAGCTCTCTCTGGGAAGGTAACGTTTTTCAACACACAGTCTGCAAACAATTGTTTATGGACCTTGCTTTGTGGAGTAGGCTGAAATATGAACTGTGAGGGGCTTCTCCAAACCTGTGCCAAAGTTAAAATGTTACTGGTGTCTGTAGCGCCACCAGAGATGGGGCCAAACCAGCACAACAGTTCTTGACCATTATCCTGCATTCTTTCCCAACTAAACTTTACAACTGGCGTGATGCATTACAGCAGATTTTCTCTTAGCATGTCTCAGCTCTAGGTATTCTAGGTATTCTGCTGCTTGCAGATGATCTTCAACACCAGTGATCCCAGTCTGGGCTTGGGTTCCATGAACCCACCACTTTGAATACCTGATTTGTTGAAAAGTCAAGCACCGAACATCATGGAGTGGAGCTTGTTGCTGAAATAGTCAAACCTGCCAATTAGAAGAGTTTGGATCGTACCTTCAAAAGAAAACATTATGTAGAATGTGGAAATATGTAGATTCCATAACTCCCACTTTAAAAAATACATATTCATGACCACAAAGGTTTATATTAATATGTAAAGATTCGTCCTCATTATGAACAGAATCAGGCTTCCTCTTAATCAAAGACAGGCCAGATTTTTTTCTTCCCGCATGAGGCTCTATCTTCAGCCTTGTCAGTGCTCAGTGTTGCATAACTCCAGATGAGTCAGAGGCCCAAGGCTTGTGTTTAATTCCTCTCTCAGGCGGAACTGGCTCTGGATCTCCAATCTGTGATCAAAACTTCATACAGGTACACAGCTTTGACAAAGGCCAAGTTGCTTCCTCTTTATTCACTCCCTGTTTTTTAGTCTCAGCGACTCCAAGGACTGCATCTTATTCTACCACATTTACTGTATCCAATAGAGAAATTAGGCATTGAGTCATTTGTTTGGTTTGGTCACGACTGTGTGAGCAGATGAGAAAGAAATGTGTCATGAAAGAGAATTTTAAAAAGCCGACCAAAGCCTTCCTGTAGACCAGAAAAGGATGCCTTCCTTTTTGGCTGTTGCAAGCTTATGTTGAAATATACATTTATTTATTTATTGGGAAGCAATAAAGGAAGCCGGAAGAGGATCAAACGCCAGTCTTGCTGTTCTTACATTCCCCACCAAACTTTGCAATTGGCATTCCATTAGATGTTCTCTTTGCATGTGCCAGCTTTAGGTATTCATCACTCCAGAAAAAGTTTCAATTACTTTAATGTCGAGAGTCCAATGTCAGTGCTTAACACCACTCAAGCCAAAGCTGGACATTGTGCATTGTGTAGAGCTATTCAACAATGGAAAAAAACAATTCCTGAAGCTCCTAATGAGCAGGTCACATAATGGCATTGCTTCTACAGACAGCTTGAAGCTGCTTGCAGATGATTTTCCGCAGCCATTGATCCCAGTCTGGGCTTGGGTTCTAACAATGGCAGCATGGCTGTTCTGAGACTTGATCCCTCAAGCTAGTGCTCAGTAGTGCGGCATCATAACCACTGAGCCTACTCTGGTATGCATGAGCTTGGTACACATCTTCTCAAAGGCAAGTTAAAAGCAGGTTTTCCACTGGGATTTCAACGGAAAAACCAACACAAACCTCACCACAGAAGGTTCCAGCATTTTAAATACAAAAAGTTCATTTTAGCACATGGGTGACTGTGATGGCCTAGTGGTTAAGGTACTGGACCAGAAGGATTCAAAACCCACCTTTTCCAGGTTGCCACTGTTGGGCCCTAGAGCAAGGCCCTTAACCCACAATTGCTTGGTTTGTAAGATTGTATCAGTTGTAAGTCTCTCTGGATAAGGGCGTTTGCTAAATCACATATGTAAATATGGAATGGGTGTGATTTTGGGCAGACACTGATGCTAAAACCAAATGATCATTAAACACTTATCAGACTACCAGAGTAAGGAAAGTTATCACGTAATATATTTTTCTAATTCTTCCAATTACTACAGAACAGTGGCTCAGTGGTTAAAGTACTGAATTATTGATTCAAAAGTTGAAACTTCAAGTCGCACCATGACCAAGTTGTCAGTGTTGTCTTAATCATCACTTACTTGGAGTGTACTGTTTTAGACTATCAGTTGTAAGATGCTCTGGATAACAGTGTCTGCAAAATGCTGCCGGTTTTTGCCATATTTAACCCAAGGTTTTCCTGGTCAGAGTTTCAGGAGGTCCAGCTATACCATGGAACACAGGGCACAGGCAAAATCCCCAAGACAATGCCTTTGTGTGATGCTTAACCTGGTTGGAAGGCACTGCCACACTTAATGTTGCCAGTTGCGAGCCCTCTAGGGAGCCTGTTTTGTTTAATTTGAGACTAGAATGCCTTGTTTATTTTTCTGAAAGTCTAATCCACTACACTCCCCACTTAGATCCTCAAGATCTCAATAGGACTTTAAGCAGCTACACCAGAGCCACCAAAGCTGTGGATATCAAGGTCACAAAGCACTCTTAACACTATGGTGACAGAACTGTTTGACCGTCCTCATAGAACAAGAAAATGGCACTTAAATGCAAGAGAAGCTTCGCTTTCTGCACTAGATGACAAGCCGATCTCAGAGTTTTTACTGTTGTACAATGCAAATAGATCCTAACTAAGATTAAAGATGTTTAAAAAGACAACAAATCAATTACATTGTAAGTGCCTGACCCAGTTACTTTGAAATCATGGAAATATTGCTGTGATCTAGTGTAACTATAATTATAGTACAGCACACAATAAAATCAGAAAATAATTCCCCAGAAACTGATGTTTTTTAGCCAATATGTCAAACTATTATTTCGCTGGAGTGAAATTATAGGCTTTATAGGTTTTTGCCTGTGTTGAATATCTTAACGTTTCTTCCTTTTGCCATAGCTACTTTAATCTTTTGAGTCTACAGTCTCTTAAAGCAGAATTTGGCACCTTTTTAGCTGATGCCTTTGTAAGATCTCAGAGCACATTGCATTACTGGTAACGTTTGTTTCCTGCAAAATTTCACTTGACCAGGGTGCCCAAACTCATGCATAAACTGTACATGACAAGGATTTAGATCTGTTTTTCTTTTTCCTTTTACCACTCAGTGTTGTTTATTTCTTTAGGACTTCAAAAACTGAAGTAGACAAAACTTTATTATCCTTGTTGAAGAACCTGGATTGTATGAGTATTCTTTATGCTCCCAAAAACCTAATGAAACAAAATCTAAAAAACATTTGAGCAACCCCTGTGGCTTGGAGATAAGAACCAGTTCCTGGACACAGCAGTTCCCTGAGGATCTGAGTTTGATCCCCTGGTTGGTCTTGCAAACTTCTGATGCAATGAACTGGCTTTGAGCTTCTCTTCTCCTGCACAAACAAGGACATCTCACTCCTGCCGATAATGGCTAACTACTGCCTGGTGATAATCAGCCACAGATGTTTACCAATCGCTTGGCACTAATCAGCTTGGTTTTTGGTCCTGGAAACTGGCAGCTCCTGTCTCTGCTCAATTTATTCTCTTGTATCTCTGTCCCAGTCCTAGTGGTTCATGCACCGCTCATTTCTCGTATCTCTTACACATAATAACCTTGAAGCAGATATAAACAAGATGTGTTCGATAAGGGATTGGGGGTCTTTCGACTAAAAAAATATACCTGTACATATTCAATTTGCCCAAAACCAAATTGCTGCTGCTCTCTTAGATGCTTGTCTGCACTTTGTTTATCAGCTTGCTGTTGAAGAAAGTGCTGAAAGGTCTAGAAATGTAAAGAAAGAACTGGAAGAAAAATGGGGTCATAAACAAACACATTATTAGACTCTGTGAGAAATGAAATCACGATTGCCAGCGGCGCCGTGTCTGGCCAGGCGGCTTTTGCTTTGTAGTTTTTCATTTTTATGGTATACCCGTATATTATCTCCGGACTTGCACTAAGTCCTCATCGTCTACCTGCTTGCATTAAGGCATCTAGGCTACACCTCCAGAGGACGTCCATGAGAAAAGCTCAGTAAGCAGCAACTGTTGGGAGTTCAAACAGGACCGTGTGCTATATGCAAGCGAAGGCTGCAGCTTGGCAGAGATTAGCGCGTGCAGGCTCGCAGCAGTTCATCAGTGTCAAACAGCTGAGTGGGATTAGGATGAGGAAATGCTGAGTGCACAGAAATAACCCTCTGTCACTTAGGTGTCAGGGAGAAGCACCTCGCAAATACATCATCTGCTTTGGGAGATATTAGGAAGGAAGAGTGCTGAACCGGCCGAGATATGATTATCATATTTCTGCATTAAGGGCTGAGCCGTAACGTTTGGAAATTATTTTTGCAGGACACTGGTTGCAGAAACTGAACAAAGAGGAAAACGCTGGAATGGTCATTTTTGTTACTCATTTCCCACTGCTTGTATGTGTAGTAGGAAAGGTGCTGGATCTGTATTCTATAAAATGGATGTAGACACCTATATTATTTACTAGGTTTGGCCACTTGTGCCAATGGTGAATATATTAAAGAATGACAGCTTCAAAGATGCAGCAGAAATGATTGTACTCAGTGACTTTAAAATGGCTGTCTCATAAGATGTCACCTTCTGCCCTGTTAGAGCCTGAAATGTGCCGATATGGGGAAGCAGAAACATCTAGCAGCAACATAGAAGGCAGCAGTCTCACTACCAAGTTTCAAACAACAAGTATTCAACCTCAGCGCAAGATCTGTTTGGTGTCCATGGCCAAGCAGGGGAAGGAACTATTGGGACTCAAGCTCCTGAGTGCCTAGAGGTACTAAAACTAACTGTAAATAAAAATAATTCAAGTTCCAACAATATAAGTCCCATGAAATTATAAAAATAACAGATTTTCGACAAAGACATCATAACTGTTTATTACATTGACCCTAGACTGAGGTTTAACAATAACAGATTATTAAAGTTATTGCAATCTTCACTGTGGTGTTGGTTTAAAAGCAGCCATGATTACAGAGCTCAGACAGACACACACCGATTAACTCTGATCTGTACATAATGTGGCTCATTATTCTAAATGCTTTACAAACTTTTAAGAAGAAGACATGCTGTTCATCAGAGAATAACAGTTGTTGGTATTAATTGGAAATTTTAATAAGATTAATGCCACTGCAGCAATAATAATGAGATGGCAGATTGTAACAACAGAGTGTGTGTAATAACCGTCTGAGAGCATGATGACAAGAGACTTTGACCCACTGTTCTGCAGCTCTCACAAGATTTTACAGATGTACACGTTTTAAAAAAAAAAACCTTTAAACCTTACAGTGGGGCAAAAAGTATTTAGTCAGCCAGTGATTGTGCAAGTTCTCCTACTTAGAAAGATGAGAGAGGTCTGTAATTTTCATCATAGGTAGACTTCAACTATGAGAGACAAAATGAGGAAAAACAAATCCAGGAAATCACATTGTATTATTTTTAAAGAATTTAATTGTAAATCATGGTGGAAAATAAGTATTTGGTCACCCACAAACAAGCAAGATTTCTGACTCTCACAGGCCTGTAACTTCTTCTTTAAGAAGCTTTTCTGTCCTCCACTGTTACCTGTATCAATGGCACCTGTTTGACCTCATTATCTGTATAAAAGACGCCTGTCCGCAGCCTCAAACAGTCCATGGCTCAACCATGGCCTAGACCAAAGAGCTGTCGAAGGACACCAGGAAGAAAATTGTAGACCTGCACCAGGCTGGGAAGAGTGAATCTACAATAGGCAAGCAGGTTGGTGTGAATAAATCAACTGTGGGAGCAATTGTAAGACAAACAGGACCATTGCTAATCTCCCTCAATCTGGGGCTCCACCCAAGATCTCATGCCGTGGGGTCACAATGATCATGAGAACGGTGAGAAAAAAATCCCAGAACTACATGGAGGGACCTGATGAATGACCTGCAGAGAGCTGGGACCAAAGTAACATAGGCTACCATCAGTTACACACTACGCCGAGAGGGATGCTGAGTTGCATCCCAAGAACACCATATCTACTGTGAAGCATGGGGGTGGAAACATCATGCTTTGGGGCTGTTTTTCTGCAGAGGAGACAGGACGACTGATCCGTGTTAAGGGAAGAATGAACGGGGCCATGTATCGTTTTAAGACAAAACCACGTTCCATCAGTAAGAGCATTGAAGATGGAACGTGGCTGGGTCTTCCAGCATGACAATGATCCCAAACACACTGCTCGGGCAACGAAGGAGTTGCTCCATAAAAAGCATTTCAAGGTCCTGGAGTGGCCTAGCCAGTCTCAAGACCTCAACCCCATAGAACATGTGTGGAGGGAGTTGAAAGTCCATGTTGACCCAAAACATCACTGCTCTAGAGGAGGAATGGGCCAAAATACCAGCTACAGTGTGTGCCAACCTGCTGAAGACTTACAGGAAATGTTTGACCTCTGTCATTGCCAACAAAGGTTATGTTACAAAGTATTGAGTTGAACTTTTGTTACTGACCAAATACTTATTTTCCACCATGATTTACAAATAAATTCTTTAAAAATCCTACAATGTGATTTTCTGGATTTTTTTCTCATTTTGTCTCTCATAGTTGAAGTGTAGCTATGATGAAAATTACAGACCTCTCTCATCCTTCTAAGTAGTGGAATTTGCGCAATCAGTGGCTGATTAAATACTTTTTTTTCCCCACTGTATCTACTCATTTTGAGTAGTATTACTGCTAATATATTAGTCTTTTAGATTATATTTTTACATTCAGTTTAACCTTATATATGATTATTTATTTTAGGATTTTAAGCCTATTTATTTTAGAGTTATATATAATTAATGTTTGTTTAGTTTATATCTTTTATTTTAGAATTATTTTATTATTAATTATTTTATTTATTTATTTAATTATTTTAAGATTTTATCTAATATATATATATATATATATATATATATATATATATATATATATATATATATATATATATTTATTTATAATATATTTATTTATAATATATTTCAGAATAATTGTATGACTAAAACTATTTAAAACTATTTTACTATTTAAAACTAAATTCCAAATTACTTTTACACTTTAACCTAATTTATTTTAGAATTAGTTTGAGATTTTAAAGCTATTTATTTTAGTATTATTTAAAGACTTTAAGACTGGTTTACACTTTTAAGTCTATTTATTTTATAAATATTTAAGATTTTTAAGACTATGCATTTCAGAATTATTTGACAATTTTTTTATTTGACCTCTGTATTTTAGAAATATTTTAAGATTTATGAAGACCATGTTTTAGAATTACTTTACAAATTTAAGTCTATTTATTTTTTAAATATTTTAAGATTTTAAGACTGTCTTTTAGAATTATTTTACAAATTTAGGCTTATTCATTTTGGAACTATTTTGTGATTTTTAAGACTATTTCATGCCATTTTTTCTAATTTAGGTAATCATATAACATGAATTGGACTCTGTCCATTGACAGGCCTTGTTTATTTGTTTTATTTCAAGAGAGAAATGCTTGAATAGGTTGAATTTATTTTCGTTTGCGTTTATTAAAATGGGCCAGCACGGTGGCGTAAGTAGCCAGTATGGTCACTGCACAGCTCCTGAGATTCGAGGTTCGAACAGGAGCCGGGACTCCACTTGTCTGGAGTTTGCATGTCCTCCCCATGTCTGTTATTAAAATAAATTTTCGTTTACTTGGAATGACCGGCAAACATAGTAGATGTTTGACACCAGGATAAAGAGGAAGATGAGTTTCAGGTGAGTTTCAGCCCCCTGTGAGTGGATAAACAGCTTGAGGCCCTGCCAAGTTCCTGAGGCTCCATCATGTCCACCTGCACTCCTTAGTGAAGAAAACAATGTTTACACAGAGAGCAAACGCTTTTAATTGAGCATAAATTATAAAAGATTCAATTAACAGCAGTGGTGCTGAGTACTCGGCTGCTGCATGTTTAATTACTAAAACGGTTCCCAGAACGTTTAGCGAAGTCGCTTATGTTGGCGTGGCGCGTTATGCGTTAATGCTTATTACTTAATAGTCACCTATTAGGCTACATCAAAGAATGGAACAGTCTCAATATGACACGTCTTCATTATGGCGCACTGAACCAGTTCACAGAGCGGCGCACGAATGATGAGATATTAAACGCTTTCTGCGTGAAAATTACCAGCCGTTTGTTTCATTTCCTCTCTTAACCAGTAAGGCTTTCACCAGCACTGTGGAATTAAATCTCACGACCTGCATCAGCGGCCACTGCACAAGACGTGGAGGAAGTCGTACACTAACCCACATAAGCGTGGGAGCCTGAGGAGAGAAATTACACTGCATGCCATGCTATAAATACAAGCCCAGTTTCCAGATCCTGCACAGCTGAGTCATTGATGGTGTAGAGAATAAAGCCTCGTTAATGCAGTTTAATCACTGCGATATAATCACTGGATTACTTTTGTAGGATCTCAATTTCTCTATTTCAGCGTACAAAGATGGGTATACTGGCAAAATTATTAGCTAATATATTAACAGCCATCCGATAGTTTCAAACACAATTTGGCAAAATGAACTAAATGTTCTTTCCTTTATAGCACGGATGAAGGTAAATGTAGGCAGGTAAGGAACCCCATAAATACTGAGGACTGGGATAAAGAGGAATGAATGGAGCAAACAAGTGGTAATTAGATTTAATTGACCGCTATTACAGGTGCTATTACTCGAACAATGTTCGGTAAGCTGATTATTTTAATGAATATCCATTGGTCACTTGTACTTTTTAAACTGTTGCTGGACAAAATAAATCATGGGCAAGTTCTCCACTAGTTACTAAACTGAAAAATAAACAAAACAGTAATAACGTGCCCCAACGTGTTCAATCCAAAAGGTGTTAAATCCATTCTGGTGGCAAAAAACGCCTTTTAATGTGTTACAACCCCAAATCAGAAAAGGTTAGGACTGAAATATGTGAATCCCTTCCAGTCTTTCTATGAGGAACATTGTGTTTAAACATTTCAATTACTTTCTTACACAATTGTTGATAAACTCTGCCCGTCTTTACTCCTCAGACGCTCAGCCTTTCCTGGATGCTGCTTTTGTACCAAGTCATGATTATAATCACACCATTTTTTAGGTTTTTTTACCTCATTACTAGCCCTAAATTGCTCCCGGTCCAACTTTCTGTGCATTTCAGGCCTAAAACGCAGGAATGGATGTTTATTATGTCTTAAAATACAGAAAATATATCAGGTTCATTCTGTCAGCAGTGAAATAAAACAAAGGAAACGTACGTAAATATATTTTTTATTTGCATTTTCCATACCGTCCCACTTTTTTCTGATTTGGGGTTGTACTATTGTACTTTTTTATGGCTCTTTAATGGCACATTGATATTCCAGACTAACTTAGTGTGATTTCCATACCAAATATCAGCCTTTGTATTTCTTCTGACCCATTTTCCACAACGCCATGTTATTTGTCTCAGAGACCGGCTTACAGTTGACTACAGTCATTAAGGAAGAGGTGACCTACTGACATTAATACAGTGCTGTTGGCGAAATTAAATAATTTTCCGTTCCCTTTCTACAAATTTCAGCGAAAACAATGTGTGAAATATAGAACTAAATTACTTGCTGTAATATGTAGGTCAGATGGGACAAAGAGAGAGAGCAAAGAGAGCGGGAAAGAAGGACATGCGAATGGCGAGGCAAATAATTAGTGCTGAATTGCCTTGTCAGAATATGACCCAAGGGGTCGACTGTATGAGACGCTGAGAACCTCCCGACAGAGCGCTAAATCTGACCAGACGAGGGGCCGGGGGATCAATCGTGAGCGTTCCCATACGCATCTTGCCACAGTGGGCAGTGAGAAATGCAAACCTGCCCCCCGGTCTGAACATGATTACTAGATGAATCATAGTACTAAATGCTTTTCCTTGTGAGATGTTCTGCACAGTGGCCACACCAAATTGCTAATGGGTCAAAACGTCGTGTGTCAGCACTTTCCAGCCTAATCAAATGTGGTATTCAGGCTGTTTTTGCATTTTGATTTATCGAGCGTGCCAGGAAGTCTGAGGACATTATCAGGTTATCCTATGAGTTTATTTCACTCATCTAACATGCGGCGAACACAATAATGCACGCTAAAGTGCTGAGCCAACGTTTGCAGGTATTAAGAGAACGGAAGCTTAAACAGATTACAAATGTATTTGTTGCTCTTTGCTGATTAGTGGTCCGATGGATGGATAAAGAAGAACCTGAGAGGCGCATTGTTTACATCCCACTTATTTGGAGTCAAAACGATGTCTGACACCGGGTTTCAATAAGTAAGCTAACAACCCTGCTAAATAAAATTACCAGCATATGTTGAGCTTTAAGGTCTTTAAGGTCACCATGGTCTTTGTTGTTTATTAGCAGGATGTATTTTTAGCTAAATGTTTTTAATACCATAGAACCATCTTACAACAGATTACTAGACATAACTGCTAGTATTCACTTTCTGGAACTAGAATACTAAACCAGCTAAATTTCAAGTAGAGTTACAGCTAAAAAGTTACAAAGACAATGCTGATAACATATCCTATTAGATAATTCAAGTTTCCAGCAGTTGAACTGAGACAAACAAAAGAGCTAAACACAGATGGCGAGTTTAGCGCTGTTTTGACCTATGATTAGTACGTGTGCACATGTATCACTTAACAGTGTATGTATAACAAACCTATAACAAATCATTTCTTTACATTGTTTCTTATAAAAGGATTAAATGTGAGACGCCTGTAGCTGTTAAACGTTTTATTTATAGCCTAGTAAACATTGTAGTGTTTTGCTACAAATACTAAACAGACACAGTGCATGTGGTATAAAAAAGGTATCAATACAAGGCAGAGGACCTCCCTGGACCCTCTCCATGTGCCTGGGCTAAGCCCCTAATCTCCTCTGACCCTAAAACGCCTCTGGCATAGCATAACAGCTGGCTTACAGGATGCTGGTGGCTGGACATTTTTGGTCGGTGGACTATTTGCAGTCCAGCACTCACAGTGAGGTGTTTTAAAAACTCCAGCAGCACTGCTGTGTCTGATCGACTCGTACCACCACAACACGCAATAACACACACAGTCTCGCTGCAGTGCTGAGAATGCTCCACCACCCAAATCTGATCTGTGCTGGTCCTGTGGGGGTCCTGACCATTAGAGAACAGAGTGAAAAGGACTAATAAAATATGTAAAGAAACAGACAGACTACAAAGTGCTTCTATATGGTAAGTGGAACTGATTGTAGAAACAAGGAGGTGTACCTAATAAAGTGACAGGGAGTGTGTACTTGTCATGCTCACATAGCAGCGGAACGTTCAGTGTTTGTACAGTGTTTGTAATTTAACTCAAGTTGCCATTTGGATGGAACCTCTTTTTACTTTATTTATTGGTGTCATTTTAACTAACAGCACTTGCGTAAGGACTTTTGGCTACTGTCGGTGAAGATCCTCGCTCAAGGACAAAGCCGTGGCAGGTGAGGGGAAAGCCACAGTTATCCCTCCAGCTGCAAGCTTAAGATTTGAACTCAATCTTTTGGTTGCACATTCTAGACAGATGTGGCCCGACCTAGGCAGGATTAGACCAGTTTCTGCTGTAGGCATGTGGATTTTTGGATTTGCACCTACTGCAGGTTATAGGAGCAAATAAAACAAGTAAAATACAGAGCACCTCGGCTGAACATCTAAACCACAGCTTCAAGGTCACAGGTTCAAATCCCTGCATGGTGATCAAAGAAATAGCAAAAAATATACATACAAAATACACGTGACGACCGGGTTAGATCTCTGTCCTGTAATCTACTGTTATCGTAACGTCACTCCTGAATAATGATGAAACGAGCTCCTAGACAGGCTGTCATGCCCATGGTAGTTTCATTCAGTGGCCTGGACTACAACTCCCAATCTTCTTTTCTCTCACTTGCTGACCTGCCTCTCATTCGCCTCGACCTGATTCACCAGCATTTAGATTGAGCACCTCCTGTCATCATCTGCACAGGATCTAGTCCACGTTCATTGCAAAGCGTCCCAGAGTTTGAGTGCCTCGTGTCATGTTTACTGTTGCCCGGGTGCATTTGGTGCCAAAGTCTGGACTCCCTCCATTTCTGGTGAAGTTGAAATTCCTATTGGCTCCTGTTGCTGAAATCCTGCATACGTCTCTGATCTCTGGGCTGGCCATCACACAAGGACAAGCGGATACGTTAACTCTTTGTTCCGTTGTTTTCACTGAATGGAACAAATTAAATAAACGCACGCTGTGGATAATTTGATAAATCAAGCGAGCGATACTGCTTATAAAATATAGATGACTCATTTACATTCATGAGTAACACCACCAGCGCTGCAGCACCCGATGACACTCGACAATGACACGCTTCAGTTATGGGAATTTAATATTTGCATAATGTCCTCAGTGGTGGCACGCCGGTGTCACTTCAGTCTTCTGAAAGGGACGGGGTTGATGTCAAACTGCCATTCTGAAAAGCCTTTGGATTTTTTTTGGCTAGGCTTTCGCAAGTGCCAGATGAAGGCAACCGGGTTTGACATTTAAGCAGAGTTCTTAAAAGTAAAATCAGACACGGGAGATTTTTGGGAGGTTAAAATAGTTCGTCTGGCGTGGAAGACAAATTACTCTGACAATTTAAAGCAGAAATGAGGAGAAACGACCTGTGACACTTTCTTTAAAGGATTACATCTTCATAGCACAACGTTTAGTGGTCATGTATTAAAGGAGCAGTCGGTCCTAAAGCATTTACACACTTAGTTTTCATGTTGTGTGTCCACATTAGTTTTTACCAGCTGTTACAGTTAACAGAGACCCCTGGCTTTTAAAAGTGAAGACCTTACATCTGCTGCAGAGGAGATAAACATGAATTATAATACAGGTATGAGCTGTTAACGTCCACATTATGTTCTGTGAAACCGGACGTTGACTGGACATGACCATCATCATGGAATAGTTTAAAAACTTTGTACATTGTGTTTTATTCTAAATAATAATGTCACTTAGAATAATTGAGTACAGAAAATATTTAGTACAGTATTCTACTGTGCAATACACTAATTCTTATATTCTTATCTCTTAAAGTTCAAAACACTTACTGAAAATGAAACAAAGGTAACTTTACCATGTTGCTCTCTGCCATCAAGACTGCCATTCTCTTATCTGTCAGCAGGTGTCGCAAGAGTTTACTCGTACTAGTTTTCTATCATTCAGATGTCAGTTAGATGTGTATAAGACAGATTATTTCCTATTACAGTCATACCACTTCGCAACTCATCGATTTCGGTTCTCGACTCATTTTGACGAGAAAAATTGTCACTTGTTGTTTGTTCGGCACTTGGCGCAATTGTAGAAGTTGGAGGTGTCTGGAGAGACATCCTTTTTCCTTACAGTACACAGCAACTTAGATGGCATCCAAGAGGTTGCATACATCCAGCAGAACGCATTTTGTCTATGTATGGTGGCCATTTTATAAAGACAAGAGCGAAAAAGTACTCTGTGGAAGCATCTGCTAAGATGTGTGAGGCCTACAAAGCATACTTCGGCATGCCTGTTGGTGACCTGTTTCTATAATAAAAATTCATAATTTTCGTTGCCGTGGTCACAAAAGCGAAGTTTATGATGAATGTAAGCAATTTTTAATTTGTTTTAGACATAAGCAATTGGAATATAACATTAAAAAGCTGGGAACAAAATTTGTGTTACATAGTGTAATCAATAGCACTTGTATTTAATCTAGTTGTCTTTTCATCTGTGTTTACAGGGTGTCTAAGTCCCATTGAATGCATTTTCACTCACCATCCTGTACATGAGGGGCTCTTTTCAGACTTGTATGAAACACAAGGAGCCCAGGTTTTCATGTCTTAACCACAGTAAAGTGGGACTTGCTTTATAGACACCCTGTATATGGTGATGAAGTGTACAATACAGTTCCATCAATGCATATGATGCCATATACAGTCTGGATTTTTGGGGATTCTGAAATGGATTTAATTCAGTTTACATTATTCCTTATGGGAACAATTCTCTAGGTACTCGAAGTACCCCTGTATAATTCTTAAGTCCTCAGACGTTAACGCGAACAAACGTTGATCGGATGATCGTTAAACATCGCATACCTGTGCAACTGATCCAGATGAGACTTTCTTCTAAACGACTGAGCGGCTCCTTCAGTAATGACATTTTTTCATTAGTCACTGGCATGTTTTATGTTTTTTATGGCTATCAGGGGCCGCTCTGATATCATTTCTCTGATTTTTATGTTCAGAAAAACACACCACTTACTATATAACCGTTCCAATTGTTCGGACTGAGTGGGTAAAAAGCTTTTTTTTGTGTCCCGAGGTAAAACTTCATGAGCTATGATTTGCTTGGTTCATTTAACCTCATATATTGAATGGGAACGTAGTCCATTTAATGTTATGAATTGTTGTCTTGATGTACGTTTTTATGTTACGTGTTGCTCCCAGTTTATTACAGACCTTGTATCTAAATCTATTGAGCATTTTATCTACCATATCCACGGACGTTTTATTGGAAACACCTACCTCGTACTTGCATTTATGCACCAGCGTTTATCAGCATTACCAAGCATGTAGGTGACTTTGTAGGGACACGGGTTTTAACTGTACCCCATATGACACTATGCACGATTTTATCAGCATCCATCAAATCCTTCAATGGAAAGGGACCACGATGGGGCCACCACCGACCAGACGTTATGAGATTTGCATTTCGACATCACAGGGTGCAAGGCAGGAAGCAAGCCGAGACTGGGCTCACACTCACTTACACAGTGGGACTTTAGAGACACCAGTTTACCTAATGCAGTGGATCCTAAACTTTTTCTGCACCAGTCCTTCTGTGTGTTGTTTGTGCTCCCGCCCCCAACTCTGAAAACATTCAAAATAGTGACAGATCAAGGCCCCCCCGGTCACTGTGCTGCCTAGTGAAGTTTCTGATTTAAATTATGATTATTATGTTTAGCTGATAAACTGACCACAAACACACGAACAAAGAAGTTGCACGCATGCATGCAAATGTGTAGCAATTTGAGAGATTATTGGAGAGGCAACAGTCTCGCACCCCAAGTCCCAGCAATTTCCATCGTATTCCGTCTGCAATTGATCCACCAAGCTCGTGTAATGATTACAAGAACACAGAACACAACATTACCAGAGGCAATCAATTATATGAGAAGGAAACAAGGAGAATGGAAGGAGTAAGTGGGATTTCACATGGCGATAAGACTTTAGAATGCACATAATAATAATTATCATAATATGAATAACAATAATGCTAATAATAGTAATAATAGTAATAATAATAGTTTAAACTGCCCTTGAACTAGGAACAACTCTAACAAGAAAGTGTCAGAATAAATCTAATAATGCGGTACAATATATTACCATTCAGAGAGGCAAAGTTCAATTTAGTCATCTTCCCCCACAGGCTCCAGTTTTGAATCATTAAAATGAAGCCTCTCCCATGAAATATTGCAATATTGCACAGCTTAAGGTTAGAAACATTATGTGCTTTGATGTCTAATGATCCATGAAGTGCCCGTAATATCACCCTGCCCAGGAAAATGCATTAACATTTGAGCGGGTATAAAAAATACTTTTATTAATACGTACTTTCACACCGCTGATTATGTGATACCTTTGTTAATGGCCCACTCATTTGAGGAGAGAATTAAATCATTACTGGCGTACCTTTTTTGGGTCTGTAAGAGTCATAGTACATGGTGTAGCAGGATTATACATCGCTTCATTTTTCAATAGGAGCCAGAAATTTTGGATCATACTGTGGTGGCATTAAACGGATTATTCAATCAGAATCCAACGAGGCAGAAATGAAGAAACTGAGCACCTGAGCTGTGATGTAAATGGTCTTTGGATATCTAATCAAATAACGTACAGACATGGTCTACCTTTGTTCCAAATGTGGGGTGATATGGGGTGTTTGTTGGTCCAGTTTATCCCAAAGGTGTTGGTCCTGATTTGCTCTTATTGGAGGATTCACATTCCTCCTAAAGAGTGGGTGATTTGTGGCACAGATGGTGTTCCAGTTCATCCCAGAAGTTTTGGACAGGGCTGGGATTCTGCTACACCAAACTCGCCAGTCTGTTCCCCTGCCAAGGGCCTACCCCAAATTGGTGCCACAGATTGCAAATGCATTATTGTCATTATGACTCTGGGATTATGAGCCAGGGCTGGACATGCGATGTCCAGACTCTGGTCCTCCCCTACCAAGATAAGCAGGCTTAAAACTGGAACTTGTTTTCCCTTCATTTAGACTATGGGATCCATCCCAAATCCCAGCATTCCCAGACCACCATTCAGGGGCATTGCCAGGGATTTAGGGCCTCATGGAAGCATTTACGCCATATTTGGGGGAGAGATAGGATGATTTTTAAGGCCCTAACAAAGTCGCCTGTCATTCACAGGCCCTTAGAATCATCCCGACTCCCCACACGGCATGTGTTTTCATGCGGCCCGAAACCCCTGCCAGTCCCTGGCATTTCAGTCCCAAGACTTTTCTCCCTCATCGGGTGCCCCTGCCATTATTCAGTCTTCACCATGCTGTACAGTTGGCATAATACATCAAATTTGACACTTACTACATAGTACATTTGGGATGCATCCAGTTTTCTCAAGCTCTAGTTTATTTTTCTTGGTGAGATATTCTGGCACAAGCACTTTAGAGTCATTGTCTGTAATTTAAGGATTTGAACAGGTCACATGTTCAAAATGATCCACTCACGGTGTGTCCAGCAGCACACTTTTTGGAGAAAGTAGGCTGTTTTGAATTGAGCGTTCAAATCCAATTTCAAGCTACAGACCCTCAGACCTTCATTCATCAATCATATTCCCACAGTGTTGCTCTCCAGCTGTCGGCTTAATGATTGATGCCCAGACTGCCATCTCCCGGTGTTCACCAATAAAATCTGACCCCCCGGCAAATTCCTGGGTCAGGTGGTCTCGTGGAAAGCGCTGCAGACAGGTGTGGATTTCACACGTTATTTCATCTACATGTTTTCCAGCACTGGCTGCAGGCGTCATTAATTATAATCAGCTCGGCACATCCTTGGTTAGTCTGGTCCTGGGCGACGGAACGTACAGATGGCAGCAGGTGAGCAGGCCATGGATCATGAGGGATTGGTGGCACATGTAAATCCGTCACAGCTCGAGCCCGCAACCCGCCGCGGCTCACGCTGAGGACATTTTCTCACTGTCGAACCGAAATGGAAGGGCAATGCATCAAGCTTTTCTATTAAGCTGCCTTTTGTTACGAGAACAATTAATTCCCGAGAATGGCATGCATTTGTAAACCTGGGATTATTGCACACATCACGGTATGACCTGCTTCCAGTTTTGACATCGAAAATGATGGAGGATGGGTGAGTCCGTGGAACGTGTGGTACTCCTCTAATCGTGCGGAAGGACGAGGAACTAACTGTACTCTCTCAGACAACGAGAAGCATCCCCAAAGCCATTCTAATTCATTTCAAACACACCTAATCCCTCTTTGCCTCTGTGCTGCCTGGAGATTTCAGTTCAATTTCATTCCAGGCGTCCATGTAACCTCCTCTGGGTCAGCCAGGGGCCTCAGTCCCCCAGTCCCTCGCAGTGCCACACAATAGCTGTAATTATGATAGATGGGGCAATTTCTTCAGGCTTTCGTTTTTTTGGCCTGGAGCGTCATACCTATCCTGCTTCCTTGTAGCCGTAATGGCTTTTTGATGGACTTTTTTTTTAACTCACAAATGCAAGGCAAGAGCACAGCAGACCTATGGGGTCTCTAATATAACAAGTAATGGCACCCGGTGACACTTGCTGCTTTGTCCTCACGTAGTCAACCCTCGCCGCCGGTTCTATTATTTATTTATTTAAGATGAGGCCACGTGTCGGCTTAATGGCTCTCTCTGTGGCCCTATCACACTTTTCTGGGTTACGCTTCTCTTCCTGGATCACTGTGAGCAGAGAAATCCAAAAATATTCCTGTGGAAGAAGAAATGAAACCACATGATCAAGTGATGCAAATTGGTCATAGCTGTGAGGCTGATCAACTGTAGCTAGCAGTCCAGCCAGTCAAGTGCCCCATCCAGGACCAACAACATGCAGTCATGCTCTGGTACCTTAGCTTTTTGGAAATATGTTTTCTAAACGAATATAAACAAACAAGCTGCATGGAGTGAAGTAAGAGTTCCTAAGTCCCAATATTTTTGTCATCATTTTACACACTTAGAAGATTAAACTTTGCTTTGAGACACCGCTCCATGGTGAAAAGCGCTATATAAATAAATCTGACTTGACTCAACTTTCTGTGTGGGCTTCTTATGGGTACTCCTCAGTCTAAAGACCTGTCTTAGGTCAGCTGCTGTCTCTAAAGTGTATTTCATCATTACGACTTGTTTAGATGACGAAGCTTAACTTCGAACTCAAGCTGCTACACTTACAAGCCAGAAAATGATCACTTCAGCGATGCATGACTCATAATTTGGGAAAATGACACCAATTTAGTATGTCTGCATAAATAAAACACTGAGGATGTGAGCAAGTGAAACGTGGACCCTCACCTTTAATCGCTTCTTTTCAAACGTCATCATCTGTCTTTAATCCATCATGGTGGAGCAGGTACGTCACACAGAGCAAACACTTTCTTTTCTGAAAGACCAGAGCCACATTCTGCTCCAGCATCTTTGGGAAGAAAGGGCAACCGTCCTGGACTGAGTCGATACTCTGGCAACTCATTTGTCATTTGGATGAATTTTAACCTTTCCTGTATTTCTCAAAAAGTTAATACTTAGTGACCTGCAGTTCGAGTTCTCTTCTCATACGAATTGCGTTAGCTGTGAGTGAGTTTTCTTTAAACATAGCTTGGAATAAATACTTCCTTATAATAAGACTGGAGACCATCTATATTAACTGTTTACCAGTTAATACAGCACCTACAGAAATTCATCATGTCCCTTAGAAACTTGGAATCAAAACCCATTACAAATATCTGTTACCAGCGCACATTTTAATTACACATTCCAGCAACGAGAAAAAAAGGCCGCAGTTCGGAAAAGGATTAAAAAAAAATAAGAACTTGAAAAACAGGGTTGGAAAAGCGATCAGTCTCGTGGTTTAGTACTTCGTAAGCCCACCCACTGCTTTAATCTGTCAGATGTGGTGCTGAGTGGGATTGAACTGGTCTCTTCAACTCCATCCACACACTTTCTACCTGATTTAGGTTAGATCTTTCTACCCTAAAGCCAAAGTGTGTTTTTTATTTTTTGTTTCAGGTCATTGTCACGTCAGTTTTCTATGTCGCAGAAGCAGCCAGAGAAATTAAACACGGTTGCCAGGTGCTCTTACTCTTGCTTTGATTGAGATTTTTCCATAGACCTGGTGCTTATATCTGCATCGGGATCTGGCAACCCTGGAATTAAATGGAGCATCCGCGAAATGGCTACCAAAGACTTTCGGGGAAGTTCAGTTTATGCTTGAGAAAATGAAAAATTGTGTTATTTAATTCTTGAAGTTTGAAATTTACATCCCAGCCTTCTGTGAGATTATTGGCTGGTTGAAACCAGGAGTTTTCCCATTATCTGATTACTCCAGTGCATGTATACTCACTGATCGGATACGCGCTGGTTTTCTGCAGTTATCGGATTAAGTGCATGTAAACACACTCAGTGTAGTTAGCAGAGGTTTCTTTCTTGCCTTCTCCCATACTCCCATGTGTAAAGCTTGTGAGATTGTTGTCACACACACAGACTCAGACACATCTCAGCCATAAAGACATAAGCCCTTAGAAGCTTTCCCTGATCAATATCCTTCTGGTTTGGACATTTTATATTTGAATTCTAACATCTGTACAACAAAGATTGTTTAAAGAATAGCACCTCAAGTGTCGGTATGTGATCTGTAATTCTCTGAACCTGCTCTTTTATAAAAATAGGATTTTTATTTGACAAATCAATTGTGACTTGAACAGTTTAATTTGCTACGTTTGACTAAAGTACATTTTGAACTATATGGGTATTTTTAAAACATAAATAAGGCTCATATCTACTGTACTAAAAACCCGTCTTGCAAAATCTTGCAAAATTACCGCTTATTATACAGGTAACACAAAATGGATGCCTTATTTCTCAGTCCTCTAGTTAGGGTCATAGTGGCAACAGGCTGAGAAGGTCAGTCCAGACTTTTCTATCCCTGGCCACAGAGTCCAGTTCCTCAAGCAGTCCCAGGCCAACTGTGATATATCTCAATAATCTCTCCAGTGGGTCCTGGGTCTGTCTTGGGGTTTCTGTCTCGAGGGACATGGCATTCGCAGTTCCAAGGTCTAGTCCGTCCAAAACTCTCATGCTACTGCACCAGACCCCAACCCGTCACCTTCATCTCCACAGATGGAGAGAACACCAGTTGGAAACCTTAATTATAGTATAAAGTACACCCAGTGAAGCCCTGTGCATGTTGTGCTATAGAGAAGCTCTGTAGTTATTGACATCGTGAAGTGGCGTGTAGTTCTCAGACATGATGGCGAGCAATATAAGGTCGAGAGGGATTTGGGTGAAGGTTGCCGGTCAGCTAATTGCTATAGTCTCTCTCTCGGCCCATCCTGCTGATTTCAGCACTTGTGGTTTGTAAAGGGCAGAAGGGTGGATCGCCGTAGCCCATTTATTACATTCAGGGACCCATTTACCTCCCGCTTAAGACCTACGGGGGCCTCGGTTTAACTCTCAATTATAATGTAAGCTTTCAGGCTTTAGCGAGTTTATGAGCGTAGGCCGTCAGTGGATTTAATTTGAGTTGGGATTCGGGTCGAAGTGTCTGTTCAGCATCCAGGATGCACATCATAATTAGCATCTCTAACAAAGAAGACCGGGATCAGTTTACCAAGCATCCATCTGCTGATTCTGCTTTATATAGATCCCTAATAATATGTGCACGGATCAGTTTTTAACATCTTAGCGATTTTTTACATGCGTAAATACGACTAGGAATATGAATGTGCAGTATTGTGCATAGTATTGTGTTACAGTGTGTTGTGCTGCTACGAGTGGATCAGAGTTTTAAACCACTGTGCGCTCACTGCCCACTTTATCAGAGACATTCACATTATTGCTCCACCTTGCAGATGTAAAGTCGGAGACAGCAGCTCATCCGTCGTTGCACAGTTTATGGTAGTCGTCCTCTAATCCTTCATCAGAGCTCACAGGATGCTGGTGGCTGGATATTTTTGGTTGTGGACTGTTTTCAGTCCAGCAGTGACACTGAGGTGGTTTAAATCTCCAGCAGCTCTGCTGTGTCTGATCCACTAATCAGTACAAAAAAACCACACTAACAAACCACCACCACAACATCACTGTCACTGCACCCAAATCTAATCTGTGCTGGTCCTGTGGGGGTCCTGACTATTAGAAGACAGAATAAAGGGGACTAACAAAGTATGTAGAGAAACAGATGGACTGCAGTCTGTGATTTAGAACTCCAATGTTGCCCTGACCCAGGGATTTTGCTGTTGTCAAGCTAATTACGAGAGCTGGCTGTTGTGACCATGACATGCACAGATGTAAAGAGATGACAGACATTATTTTTTAATCAGTCTGTGAGAGATCATGTTTTTGTACAGTATGTATTAAATCAGAGTTCGTTCGACTCATAGGTTAACCACTTTTTATTGAGACAGTTAACTAAATAAACAACTGTTTTTAGACGGTCTTTTATCATCGATGGATGAGTACATGAGGCGTATAATTAATAGCAAAAATATATCTTTAATGTCTACTTTTGTCTGTTAAGTGGACATTATGATTGTGTCGTATCCAGTTCAGGACATTTTTTTAGAAATTGCCCATAGATGCATACAAACCTCAACAGAGCTGTTTTGTCCCTACAAACTGCGAGTTGTTCAGGGGTCAGTCATAAACCTGCTGGGTGAGATGCTACAGCCATCTGTGAGCAGGAAACCATGAGGGTACAATTGGCCGTGCTCTCATTAGAAGGGAAGGATGGATCCCAGTGGGCACCGACTGACCAGAGACCTTCATTACTGGGCACTAAATTAAAGTGGGCTATAAAGGACGTTGTTATGGGTCCGTTTTAATAAATTGTGATCTTCAAACTTTGTTTGGTCCAATTTACACCTCACGTTGCGTATTCGATGGCGGTCGTCTTTTCAGAGCTCTTCAAAATCGCACCACATCCGAAATCTAGACGTCCAATTAGCCTGTCTTCCTCAAGCGCCACACAGCTAGCATTTTGCACCACATAGTGAGAGCAGCATATTGGAAAATCTGATCTGAAAGCCCCTCTTACTCTTCATTCCAGCATGCCAGAGCCATGCCTGATGGCTGGATACGACTTAAAATATGAGAAAAGAGGTCGAAAACATTTGCGTGGTTGCCAGATAGATCACCTTCATCGGCTTCCGCTTCTGGCAAACTGTCAAGGCCTTGCTTAACAACATTCAGATAGCAAACTGCCAATGAAAAACTGCATTCACTAAAACAAGGTCGAGTCTGAGCTTATCCTGAATGAGCAGCACGAACCGAAGCAATCACCGCATGCAAGGAGGACATGGACAAGCTGTCGTGAATAAACCAGAGATGTGTTTATACAATAGACTTCCTGCATAAAAAAAACTCATCTGAAGGTACTAAAACTAAACTAAACTCGGACACCTACTGCCAGATACACAATGCATTTCCTGATCAGGGTCGGAGGGTGTGAGATACTGACCAAAATAAATTATCTTGATATTTTCTGTGATATTGACCATAACAATAAATAGACGATACTTTGGCAGTGTGTATCTTGGGTCTAAAGTATTCAAAAGTTGTTTGAACCCGTCGATCTCAACCGCCTACACTGGCACCGTCTCTTTCATGATGTATTTGGTGATGGAGTTTGTTATGCCTTGCCATCTGTTGGCACTTTTTGGCTGAATGATTCCGCTAAGGTTTGCTGAGTGTGTTTTTGTGCTGGTACCTTATGCTAGTCTAGGTCATGGGCCTATAAAAGCCAGCCAAGTAAAAAAAAAAAAAAACATTTGTTGATGGGAGAGAGAGAGAGAGAGAGAGAGAGAGAGAGAGAGAGAGAGAGAGAGAGAGAGGACAGTAGACAGACAGAAAGAAACACAGAATGCAAGGCAGACAGAAATAAAAAAAAGAAAGAAAGAATAAATAAATAATTGATTATTTCTAGTATCATTCACACCGGGTTTTTGACTGTCCTTGACCAAAACTCTGATCTCTATGAGAATCAGTCTCTCAAACGTTTTCATTGTATATGAGATGAGTCCCAGACTCCTAGGTGCTTTAGGACACAATGTCTTTGGGACTGGAACTGTGCAGGGAGTCTTCCAGAGCTGAGAAACTTTCTGCATCTTTAGGGACAGCGAGAACAGGTACTGTAGCACCCCACAGATCTGTCTGGCACAGGTTCTCCGTACCCTGGGGCTGATTCCATCTGGCCCCACAGCCTTGCCTTTGTGGAGTTTTCCCAGCTCTCTGCGCACCTGGTCAGCAGAGACAGATAGAGCGCACCATGGAGAAGATGTGAGGAGGTTTATTTATCGACTTTGTTTTAGGAAGGCAGGGTAGAAAGTAAATGAACTGACTTGTTGGAGGTGGAAACTTACGGAAGTGTCCTAGTGAGAGTCTCTGAGGTGTTCATTAGAACCCAGTCTAGCACCCGTGCTGATTTCATGCCTGCATGCTTCATACTGGATTCTGAACCTGTGAGCAGTGAGCGTGGCTGAGAAGAGAGATCAGGAATTCGAATGGATGTCTTCATACTATAGACCATATAGGGAAATGCTGGTGAGCTATGCTAGGTGAAAACTGATTCGGTGAACATCCGAGTCTTTGCTTTCCGTTTTCCACGCCACAAACCACGGATCTTTAAGTTTCACAGCTCAGAGTATTAGCAGCTTCACCTCCAGCGGCCCTTGAATTCGTACACAAGCCTGGAGTTGATTTTATTGACTAACACTTCAACCTTGAACTTGCTCATTTAACTATCGACTGGGTTTAAGTCTGCTCTGTTAAGGTTGGGGAAGTGTGCACAGCACAGACCCGAAAAACAGAGTGAGGAAAATGTCGGAGAGCCGAGTTGTGTTCGGACACGCAGCTGCTGTCCGTCACTCGGCTCGCCACAATTCATCATTACACGCTGTACACGGTTCAGTTTGTAGGAATATATTCGTTCCGAAATGCTGATCAAACGTCTTCCAATTTCAGTTTCACTAATCCCATGTTGTGCGCATTCAGCACAAAATCCATTGTTTGATGTTCTTACAGACAAAAATATTAAAAGCCTGTTCTGCTAGGTCTTTAGATTTGACAAAGAGAGGGATTTATTGTCTCGGTGGTATAGAATAATAGAACATCACTATTACTCAGCTGAAAATGGACTTTCTCTTGTTTTGCATATCCCTACTGCCACCTAGTGGTTCGTACAGGTAGGGCTCTCAGATATAAATAATAATAAAACAGAATTCGTCACCACCAACATTGCTACTCCACATGGATAAGATTATTTGGACACCCGACCATCGTGTTAATATAAACTCACTGAGCACTTTGTTGGAAACGCCTGTACACCTACTGGGCGGCACGGTGGCTGGGTGGGTAGTACTGTCACCTCACAACGTGAAGGGTCCTCCACGTGGGTTTACTCCAGGCACTCCGGTTTCCAAAGACATGGCCTAGGCTAATTGGCGTCTCTAACGTGGCCAGAGTGTGTATATTCACTGTATAGTAATTTCTGAGCCTTTTTAATGGTCCCATGATACACATAAATACCAGCAGCACCCCTATTCTGAATATTACACGAGATATTCAACACTCTATCAAAAATAATCTTTATGTTAATCACTTTGTCCAACTCTAGTTTAATGCAAGTGTTTTAAGCATGTTTAAGGCAGGCTATGCTCTGATTTACAGAGTAAATGATATATAAACTCCTCAGCTGGTGAAACATTCAACCTATGGGGGATTTCATGGTATAGTGGGGACTACCTGGAATTCAATCCATTGACTGGTACAGGATCAATCTGGGACTCACAGGAAGCAGAGATCTGATCTGAGACAGTAGAAATGACTTTATTAGTTTTAGGTCCAAGACAAATACAGACTTTGATAGAACACAGGAATAGTGGACGAGTCACCTGATATACCAGGACCCAAATCCCCCCAAACACACATTCAGCTCATCACACCCAATATTAATCGAGAACTGGAATTTATTAGGCGGCGAGGCCACGCTCGGTCACAGTGCCAAGACTGATTAAGACCCGAGAGACGCCAATGAAGTGATGGTGATGATGTGCTGCATTTCAGATCCGAGAGTCTCATGAGAGCGAGTGTGATGTTTCCAGACGCAATCCAATTCTGAATGTTACAGGTTGATAATGAAGCGCTCGACCTGCTTCAGGTAGTCTGGCTTCAGATAATTCTGGAGCTCGTCGTGCCTCGCCCATACAAGCGAGTCCTGCTTATGCGCCGAATGCCCGCTGCCAGACATCAAGGCTTTGAAGAAAAATACCTTGGCTCCTATTCGGCTCTCGGTCTGAATACTTTTGGGAAATTTGTATTTGTAGAATCCACACGGGGCGTTGCCCAGAAAGGTCGCCTTCAAATCCACCGCACCTGGGAAAGGAAAAGTAGATCAGTCTCAGACCACGCCCATTTCTTAAGAGATGTCGTAGGTTCAGAAATCAATCTATAAGCATGAACATTAACAGATAATTGAACACAGCAGCATGATGGTGGTCCAGTCTCCCCTCCTTGTCAGGGTAGCAGACTTGTCCTTGTCTGGGGCCGGACTCACGAAAAAACTTGAAGGTTCTTAAGACAAACACCAAGAGGTTCATAAGAATGTTCTTAAACGCAATTTTCAGAAAAATTTTGTTCTCAAATATTATCTTAAGAAATCTTTGTTGTTTTCTTACCAAGCTACGTTGCATTTTACAGCTTACAATACACGGCAAGACACATTTTGTACTTGTATTCACTGTTATTTCCATTATTCAGTTTAATCCTCTCAGAGGACAGAAAAATGGAGGAAAAACATCAAACCAAGAGTTCCAAAAAAGAAAGACATAGCCAACAGGAAAAAAATTCTCCTTAGAAAATAATATTGGCCTTATTTCCAGTAACTAAACTGATTAACATTCAATTTCAAGTCAAGAGTGAGGCTATTGTAAGGTTAAGAAAACATTTAAGAACAATGTTTAGGAAAAAGCAGAGTTCATTGTTAATGAGTTATTGAAATTTTTTTTTTTACTTTTCTCATGACGCCTTTACGAAGATTTTCTTTCTCAAGACACTTTCATGAATGTGGTCCCTGGAGAATACCCTAAAAGGAACTCACTAAGGGGCAAGTAAAAGTACAGCCTGGATAGGGTGCCAGATTGGCACAAATGCACCCTCTTTCAGGACACCTCAGGTCACCGGAGCCGCTGTAGGTGAGCATCCGATGACATTTCCATCTACCAGCTTGTCTAAATTAAAGCACTTAATTAGGTAACTGGCTTTTTATATACGCGAGATGAAATACAGGATGAAGAAGTAGTTCAGGAAGCCGTTAGAGTTCAAACTGACTCTTATTATGCAGATAAAAGCTGACTGGCTAACAGCTGCACGAGTGAGGTCGTGAGATCAGTTATTATCAGCTCGGAAACTTGCGAAAACAAACACCGAGAGCAGGGCTGAGAGCAGCACGGCCGTGTGGGTGGATCTGAACTACAGTTTGTGTTTATTACACACAGAGAAATCCCTGGCTTCGGTATAATTATTACATTTTAAACAAAAACAAAACACTGCTCAGGTGAGTCATCCATTATGCACCAACGAGACCCGAGAGGAGGGAAAAAAAACAGCTGCTTTGTGAAATATCGTGTAATTATTTCAATCCTGGAACAGATTGAGCAGAGCTTAGGGAACAGCATCGAAGGTTTTTTTTAACTGGACGGTGAAATGTGGCGTGCTACAGATACTAATCTAAATGCAGGAGGATCTGCACTAATAATAGTAGACGTTCGCTGGAGGACACAGAAACTGAGCTCAACGTAAGCTCTTACGTAACTCCTGATCGATGGGTAACATCCTGCTCAGGTAGCCAAACCCACTGTATCAAGAACGTCATCCTAACACTGAGAAGGAACCCACATTTTCTTAGAAGGGCCGGAGATCATTACGCTATTGATTCCTCAAGCTGCTGGAAAGCTTATATTCTGACACGGCCATTCAAAGATGGAAAACAGAGGCCACAAAGGGTGCACACGGCCAGCAACAATGCTTGGGCTAGATTTAGTAAGCTTCTAAGTAGAGCTTTTTATGTTTGAGAATATTTTTAGTCGTTGGAATACTTATTTCACTTTTGATCTAAACATAAAGATCTAAAAAGCCGTTGGCTGAACTCTAACATTTCTGAACCTTTGAGATGAAAGCGATCCTCAGACCCGAGCGTGCTGCACCTTCATCAAATGGCTGCACGTTAAATCTCGCAGCCAGTCCAGATAAATGAAGATGGAAGTGGGCGGTACCTGGCAGACTGGCCAGAGCTCGTTCTGCAGTCTGTCTCAGCGTCTCTCCGGCTTCCCACGGCGTCTGAGGCAGGAGCCAAAGCTTCTGAGAGCCAACATCCTGCTTCAGCAGCAGCACCAGGCTCTGGTCCAGGCAGCGCTGAGCCGAGCTCACATCTGTGCTGTCAGAGGCTACAAAACGTTCACAGGTCACTCATTCATTCGTGAAATCACTGTTTAACACAAATTCTTCAGCTTTAACCTCCTGAAACCAGAGTTGAGATTTTGTATGCAGTTTTAATTTCTCCCAGCTACTTTAGACTAGTAGAACCTGAAAAGTAAAAACACTAAGCATTATACTTGAGCTTATACTGGAGCAGGAAATCCTTTGTTTTTGCCTATGGAAACAATTTTTCAAACCTGTTGGCCTGTGTGAAACGGTTCGAATGAGGACAAAAGGTTTAAGTTAAGTAGAGTAAAGGATAAAGGCGTAGCGAACACAAAATGTGATGACCTCCCATGTGGTGACGGAGCCTCAGGAGGACAAATATTTAACGTACCCCAGGATTAAAGAATACTGCAGGATTAACAGATCAACAGAATACTCTATTATTAAAGGACTACACAAGGATTAAAAGAATATTAAAGCATAATAGCACAAAAGGAATACTCCAAAATTAAAAAATGAAATGAATACTCCAGGGTTAAAAGAATTCTCCAGGATTAAAAAAAATACTCCAGCGTTAACAGATCAATGGAATACTCTAGGATTAAAGGAATACTCCAGAGCTAATGGAATACTCCAGCATTTAAGAAGTAAAATAAGCAGCTCACACCTTTCGACCTCGGCGCAGGTTCGAACTGTTTGAGTTTTTGCTCCCATGCATCCTCCAGATCCTGAGCTGTGACGATCTCCTGGCCTCCGTAACCCTCCTCATCGTCCGAGTCATAATTAGCATCCTGCTTACGGCTCATGCGTTCGGCGTCCTCCAGCAGGCGCAGCTCATGGTCCGAGAGTAAACTCCTCTCAAACTCCATCTGCGCCAAGAAGCACAACACATCAGCTTCTAAACAAAACAAAACCACTAAAGACAGTTAAATATACATATATCATACCAGTTGTTTTCCCTGCAAATTCACAAACAAAGCTTTTTGAGGGCTTAAGGCAAGATTTAAGAGTAAAATGATTACTTTTGCAGACCTTAGATTTTTATGAGAATTAAGTTCAGATCTGCTTAAAGTAATTAGCTAAATATATACAAAAATCATTATTTATAGCGTTTTTTTACTGACCATCACAAGCCCAACGCCCTGAACTTCAAATAGGGGCGATATACACATCACTTCACAGTCTACCATACATCAGGTACATCAACCATAGGGATGCACAAAATATTAACCCCCTTCAACTGCATCCAACCCCTTTCCACTGATGGATGGCGTACAGAAAGCACCTATATGGCAACAGTAGACCTTAATGCATCTACTCTACTTAACAATCAGACATCTGAGTGTATGCCAATAAAGCTATCAGGGGCTCCACCTATTAGTTCATAAATCTGATCAGACTGTGTAATTCTGGGATTATTAGATGACCTGGCGCATGAGCTCCATGAACTGTTCCTCCAGAGGACTCTTGTCCCGAGAGATCACAGGCAGCCTCTCCAGGCACACGGCGGCGTGCAGAACCCAAGGCGATGGCCGATTTACAGCCTTCACCTTCTGAGCAACGGATGAAATGTTTCGCACGGCTGGTTTATTCCTCCGTACGGATCCTGAGGTGATTTGCCAAAGCGGTCTCCATGCGTACCTCCAACAGGGCGCCGCCATTTCGGCTGTAACTGCAGTAAAGTAAAAATAAATGAAAGGCTTTGTCCTAAATGCCCCCTTATTCCCTACCCCCTTGAAAGTGCACCGTTTACTACATGTGTTTAATGTAGTTTTGCCTACACATGTTATACACTACCCAGCTGCAGTGCGATGCGTGGTTTCGTGAACTTGATAGATATTTTGTATAAAATCTTAATGCGAGATTTTCAAAACGTAATATTTACACTAATAGTGCGCTATGTAGTCAATAAGGTGTGTTTTGAACGCGCTCCCTATCTATAACGAATACGAAAGCTGAGAGAGGTAGAAGCTGCGAATTTGGTTTGAGCATACTCAAGAAAGCGTTATTTTTTACATGTATATTAGATAAATTTTATTTTGAAATTGTAAACTGTTCTCCAGTTTAGTATAACGTAGAACGAGTCGTCTGCAGTTTCTAAATATTTGATACGTCTAACCCAACCCTCCCCTCTATTTTCATCAAATGGAACATTCCAAATACACTCAACCCCGCAATGTCAAGCCCTGCTCACCACCGTTAGTGTCACTTTATCCCACTCGTATTCGAACAAACCACGCCTTACCTAATCTGATTGGCTGGAATGTGAGCCTGCTCGGTAGAATAAACTGTTATCCAATCATCATACAAGGATTGGGTCTCAGTAACCAATCACAGAGATGAAGGCGGTATTTGGCAGAGTACGGGCGGGTAAAGAAATACAGTTCGTTCTGTTGGTGTATGTCATGAACAAATTGCATGAAACATGTTTAAAATGAGTTCTCCGTTATTCAGCGTCATAAGAGGAGCATGTCAGCAGCTTCTGGAGCCTCTGAGTGTGGCAGGAATTAGGACGAAGTAAGCTTTGTGTGTGTGTAGTTAAATCAGATTCGTGAGGTCTCGTGTATCTAGTATTGAGTTGAAGGCAGCCAGCTAAGAGAGGTGTGAATGTTAATGCACGTGCGCTAAGTTTAATTTGAATTAAAATTTAATTACCTTCTATAATATTAAATAATGTTTAGAAATACGTCTTTTGCATTGTGGATAGATAAAAAACACAAACCTCACAACGGACCTACACAGTGTTTATTACTACTACTACTGTTGTTGTTGTTGTTTTAATTTTTTATAAATGGTTCTGTTGTTCCTGATGCAGTGGAGGACCTGTCCTGCGCTCACTGCACTCAGCTCCTGTCCGGTTACAAGAGGCTGAAGCTCAATCACAGCTCACATCTGCAAAAAGCAACAAAGACTTCAGGTGGGTCATAAAACCAGTGGACAGGTGATGGGTTAGTTATTTGTTTGGTTGGGTTTTGTTTGTTTGATTTTGACACTTGCAACAGAGGCACAGAGGGGTGTAACCAGAGACATCATTGTCATCAGCAGCAGCAGCATAGTCATCAGAATTCTTATTATTATTATTGTTATTATTATAATAATAACAATAATAATAATAATAATTATTATTATTATTATTATTATTATTATTCGGCGCTGGTAGATCAGTGTTGAGCCAGATCTTTAGAGTCTGGGTTTGAATCCTTGGTGGGATTTGCAACATGAAAGTCGGAGTTTGCATTTACAGAACCCTGTTATGGACAGGCATCCTGCTTAAGGTGTATCTCTACCTGCATCCATCCAATTCAGGTTAGAGTTATGCTTACAATTCAGGTAATTGTTATTGAGGTAAATTTTAAAGTATTTGGTCCAGCAATGATAATCAATATCAGAAGGCACATTCTAAGTTTTGAGACCCTACATAGACCCTATATTAAAAGCCTTTATTATTGTTGGTACTATTTAAGCTTGTCTTTTCTCTGCAGTAATGTCAGGTAAAGGTTCATGCTGTTTTCAGTGTTCCTGTGTTCTAGTTCTTTTCTGTGCTCGGTTCCACAGCTTTTATCCTCCCTTTCCGGGTCAAGACAGTGGTTTACGGTGGGCTGGTAAAACCTTTGAAGAGTTACCAATTGTCCACATAAAAGCCACGTATAACAAGTAAGTTCCTGTAGTGCAATTAGAGCATCTTGAATACACCGGGTTGCGTGGTCATCACGTCATACTGTGTGATTTCTATTTTATTTTATGATATTTGTATCTCACACCCTTATCCAGACTGATTCAGTCTTACAGTACAACCCAGGCCATTGAGAACTAGAGCCAAAAGCTTAAGCACTATTTAGAGACCAGATAGACTGGAGCTCTGATTAGATGTGTGGTTTTCTGTGCAGCACTCACATCCAGGTTACAGACAGTGCAGGTCAGTCCCTGGCCAGAACCTCATGTGGAACAGAGGGCTTCAGGAACGTCAAGAAGTCTACTCCCATCGCGGCTCAGACCACCGGCATCTCGGCTGCCGCGGTAAGATCAGCACAGAAGCGGGTGGATTGGTCCGTGGGGATTAAGGTGGGACGGTCTGGAACCTAAATCACTTGGCACAGGCAGGGCGGCCATCACAGGGCTCCATAAACACACAACCCTGTGTTAAGGCTCTTTAACACGCCTCATTCATGTGCCTGGCTCTGCCCTCTACTTTGAGAACCGCTGCTGTAGAGGATGTGAAGCCTACCTCCACAATGAAATGCAATTATATTCATTAATATAGTTTTCAGGTCGAGCACAGGCATGTGGTGCATACTTGTAAAGGAAAAATAATTGAATCAGTTTTGAGAAAGTTGGAACCACATTGGTGTAGAATATTATTTTTCATAGTGGATCCATGCCTCCGAGAACTCAGGCTATCATAAAAGCCCTACAAAGTAGTAATTATAGGGTTTGAATATTTATTTATTTATTTGGTTGAAGATTTCAGATTTTTTTTCCCCCCTCAACACTAGGGGAGTAACGACGCATCCTGTCAATGTAACAATCTAATCACAGAGATAATCACATCCCCTCTGTCTCTTTATGGAGAGCTAGTAATGTTGCATCCTTTGAACACCAGAGGGTGTAATCATAGACTGCATGTCTTCCATCATATCTTCTCCCATGGAAACTGAAGCGATTTGGGATGTTTAAAGTTTGTACGGCGCTTCTCACATGTCTCAGTTTAAGATATCACTTGGTTGTTTTTATTTCTAATTCTTAATTCTTTTAAAGTTTTTTTAACTTCTAAAAGAAATGTGCATTGTTTTGCAATGTGTACACTTCGGAAATGAAAAGGAATCCCTTTTTATTGAATGTAAAATAAATAAATGTGAGAGAATCGAATCATGAGCAGAGCGTATCGTTACACCCCTACTCAGCACTGGGTAATTCCATATTATTTTCTTGTGCTTGATCAGGAAAAAATGGCATTCATCAAAATAATTACGTTGAGTCATTTACGCTGATCATGTTCGGCTATTAAACAAAAATAGTTGTTGGAATGAATAGTAGTGTCATATCTGTGATTTATTTGGTGCTTACAAAAGTGCGGTGATTCCATCATTGTGGGTTTTTGGTTTTAAATTTAAGAGTAGAATTAAATGACATAGATATTACGTTTGTAGGAATAAGTATGTAAAATGGACAGAAACTAAACGTCATACTAAAGCTGAATAAAACCATTCTTGTATCCGTTGCTGTAACACACCGCCTCTGTCCACCGGATGGCAGACCCGTTCCTTTGTTCCTTCTCTATGGTTCTTGGTATATCTAATGTGACATATTCGTGCAACTTTGACTCCAGTACCACGGACGATCTGTTCTTCAGCTTCTTGCACAGGATCATATCTGCCTGTGCAGTCCATTTATCACTAACTAACGAGACAGGGGACAGAAATATCATTATGTTTATCCTTCACCTTCTCCGAAGTAATTTCATCGGCGATTGTCAGGGGGAGGTTAATAAGAACCCCGTACTCATTGTCTGCACATAATAACTGCATGACTTTATTCTTACAGCCCTTCATTTACTTTGCGGGCGCGAGCGCCTCCGTACAAATCAGTCCTTTTCGCCCAGGCGTCACAGCCCTACCCCCTGCGGCTTTGTTTTGTTTCAGTCATTGATTAGCCTTTGATGTATACTTATATGTAATTTTCCCATTTGACAGAAGGCGCAGACGAAAGGCGTGACGTTCGTACGTGTGCTAGTCAAAGGACTGGGGCCAGGCCGCTTGGTGAGTCTTTAATACGAGAGTTCGTTTAGACAATTAGGTCCTGCATACGGAGTCGTTTCTGTTTAATTTTCATAGATGATTATACGTCTGAATGCGGAAGCGGCGTTGCTGACAGGTTTTCTGAGAGGGCACTTTGATTAAATGCAGTGTGTTTGTGTGTGTGGGACCTGACATTACTGTTTGGTTTATTTTTTATTTTTTACTTTAACTTTAAATTGGAACTTGTAAAAGGGAGAGATGCTGAAACCGAAAATGAACATGTATTAATACATAACCTTATTGATACCCAGAGGGAAATTTAGACACTACAGCGGCAAGACAATGGCTGAATACACAAGTAAAAAGCCTAATACTCCTATACAGTACCGTGCAAAAGTCTGAGGCCGCCTTTAGATTAGATATACCATTGTTTTACCAAGGTGTCTTGACCTTGTATAATTACTTCTTAGTCTCTTTACAATACAACCAGAAAATACTGGAAATTCGTATTCGAAAATTGTAAAAAAAAAAAAGAGAAAAATAGCTTTTATAGGCTATAGTGTGTTTTGTGTTTTGTGTGACCTGCACTCGAACAATGGCAGCATGTGGCAGCTTCATTGAGAAGAAGCCTGATCAGGAATGGTGTTTTTGGAAGGATAGCAGCCAAGAAACCACTTGTTCGGAAGGGGGACAAGGTGAAAAGGCTAAGATGTGCTAAAGCCCACAACGATATGAATGGAGATCAGTGTAAGAGAGGATTATGGAGTGACAAATCTAAGCAAATTTAATGGTGGCCTAAGATTTTTTGGACAGTTCTGAACTTAATTGCACAAACTACAAAAGTGTGCAAAGAACGATTCTTCGATCCTTTCTTTGACTGTTCTGTGCAAAGCGATTATTCTGGACTCCTGTCCGTCCTGAGGGTCCGAATTAAGCACGGAATGCAAGGATGAGGTATTGTGGGGTCTGTTGGCAGTGGACAGAAAAGATCACCGATAATAAGCTGGAAATGATACAAACTCTTGCATGTCACACCATGGAGCAGATCGGTCTGAACAGGTCAGTTTTCCAAGACTGCTGCCATCCTCCTTTCTGTCACTGTGGGGACACTGACCTTCCTGAACAGTCTGTCGAGGCGCTTCACCCCCCCCCCCCCCCCCCCAGCAGGAAGAACACCGGCCACAGACTGACAGACGATCCCCAGAGTCTGCTGCACAAACTGGAGGACCAGCGCCTCCTTAAAACATAAAGCCTGCTCTGGCCTTTCCTGAACAGTGCCTCTGTTATCAGTCTAGTTTATTGCTGAAGTGTACCCCCAGGTACTTGTAGCACTTCACCATCTCTATACAAGGGGAGGACGAGGAGCTGGTCAAGTACCTGGGGTACCTCAATCCACAAATCCAAACAATTGTGGATTAAGGGCTTGCTCGAGTGCCCAGCAGTGGCTGTGCTGGGACTTGATCCCTGGACCTTGTAGTCCACAGTACGGACCTAGCAGTCATTTACAACGTTTGTCGTGCCGGATCCGTAGCCTAAATCAATTTGGTGGTTCCTTTGTTTAAAGAAAGAGTGCTTATTCCAAAACATTTCCTCATTCCAAGCTTTGAATGCTATTAGACTATTAGAATTATGTCTCGAAATGACCTGAATGTAAGGCCTTAACCCATCCGAACTGAATCTGTGTTTGTGTTTCGTTATATAAGCCTCATTTACCAGCCGAAAGGCCTTTTCACACCGAGTGTGATTTTTACTCGAGGAAAAACAGATGCGATTTGAATTTACCGGGACCCTCACACCAAATGCGCAAGGTTTTTTTTTTTTTTTTTGTCTAAACACTCTGAACACTCCCTTCTGTTTTTTTCCTTTAATTTCCCTTCTCTTAAAGTGTCATGTTGATTTCGCCGTGTCTTTTTCACATCATCAACTTGGAAAAACAAAAACACGAGCGAATTGCAGGACACTCTAGTGTTTTTTGTGATCATGAACGGATTAGAATGCACTTGGATAAATAATCAAACAGTTCCATCCAGTTACTGCTGTCATTCTCCAGCCTTTCTGTTCTATTCTACCAGATCTTTTCTGTAATATCCATGTTTTTAGAGGCAGCATGTTGCTCGTCCTATAAGCTTTTGATGAGCTGTTCTGCCCGGCAACCGAGCTCTGATTGGTCAGCCTGATTTTAACAACAGGATAAATTAGAACAGGCTCCACAATCAGATATGTGGCTGTGTAAATACACACCAATTAAAATGAATAGCATTATTATGCACATTTATCAGGATATCTTTATTATGCTCCACATGCTTTCCTTATTCTGTAGAGGGCAACATCCTATTATTGTCTGCAATAATCAGGATTAGATTGCTGGATTGGAAGTGCTGGATTATTCCTTTAATCGGAGAAGCAGTCGCAGTATTAGGTTCAGTTAAACAGATCAGATCGTATAGGTTAATGAATGCGGCTGTAATAAGCGGTTGATGAATCAAGGCCCGAGATGCCACACCATCGGATAAAAAAACCTCTCATTAATCATAATTATCCCCCAAAAAATGACCCTTCGGTAACCAGAGCCTTACGGATGGCTGAACGTTTCTGCATATTAACCTGCAGCAGAATGATGGATAATGAATGTGTGGGCAGGAAGAAAAAAATCAAACTCCGCACCATCCATAGAGTGCCACCATCTGTGAAGCGTCGCCTGGGCATGTGTGGTGCCAGGGAGTCGGCTTCTGACAGTGACAGCAGGGTGAAATCCAAAATGTACTGCACTGGCAACCATCGAGAGTTCCAGAGCTAACCCACAGAAATCCGAATGTTATTAAATATAACCAGATCTAACCTGTTGACGCAGGCTCTAGTGTCCAAGTTATCATGGAAGTATCTCACCCATTTTAGCAATAAATCTTCATATACAGCCTGTGCTCAGTATTTTCCGGTGTTGGGGGCGCAGGACCACAATAACAAAAAAATCCTTAAGTCCTGATACATTATGTTTATGGTAGGAAGCGATACATTTGAATAATAATAATTCCTATATTCTGTGCATTTCTGACTTTAAAGTTTTTCTAGTTTTCTTTAGAAATGTTTATTTTCTCCGCTCAACTGTGTACTGCTTTATAATTCCGTTATAATGCGATGAATCACAACTATGTATATGAATCGTTTGACAGCACTACTTAAAGCCTTATGTAGAGCTGTGAGTAAATCATCTGATATTCTACATGCACTGAGAGTCCAGCATCTCCATTCAGTGTATTTAGATGTTTTATGCCATGCTGATCTCCTCCTAATATGTTTTATTAACCCAAATCTTTTTGTTTCGCTAATCAATCCATTGGCATGACATCAGCGTGTGTTTTACCCATGTGCCCAGTAAGGCAAAGCGACTCTTCTGAATACTAATGTTCCAATCAGTCATCTGAGGCTGACCGTTGACCTGGTTCCTCACAGCAGGTTCCTGGGCTGTGGAGTGTAAGCTGGGGGAGGAACATTAAGAGCAGGTTGGAATATAATGAGCTCCAGTTGACTGCGGACTTTAAAGATCTACAGGACTCCTGTTTAGAGCTCAGGCTGATCAAGAAGTTTCTACAATAGCAATGCATTTGTGCAAATATGAGTAATATTACAGTAATGGCTTGCTTGAAATATGGAATCTAATCTTATGCAGGGTGGGATTCAGAATGGGTTTTGGTTTTTACTTATGGGCAAAAGTGTATAGACGCTCGAACCTCTCTATGCTCCTGTTGAGAGTGTCGTTCAGAAGCTATTGACATTGGCACTGGTAAGGATGGGTATCGATACTGATTATTCTTATTGATTTCAAGTTTAGATTGGAAAATGTGCCAAATGTTTAGGTCTAATTTGAGCTTAAAAATGAATCCTTCCTGTTTAAACCCATTATAAAAAGCTTAGCATGACGATGTACTAAAACAATGATGTAAGAAAACCAAACTTTTCTATTACTTCTGGTCATAAGTAATCTCTACTGCTATAATGATGAACCTGTGGTCCAAAGGAAAGGAATCATTTTACATTAAGTGTTTGTTATAATAGGTTTACATGGGATGAATAAAAGCGTAACGTAAAAACGATTCCTTTCCTTTTGGATCACAGGTTCATCATTTCAGCAAAAGAAGTTGCTTATGACCTGAGAGAATTCTGGTTTTCCTAGGTCATTTTTTTAAGTACATTAAACCGTGTTAAGCATTTTAGACTTTCCCGGCTAATGCAGCATTTGGGCTAGGAGAGCACATATAAACCCTTTAGTTCCCTGCAGTTAAAAGAAATGACTAGAAACCGAGGTTTTAAACATTCCTTTTGCATGTCTGAAGAATAACAAATGGTTTTTTTTGAAATGGCATAATAACCAGGACAAGTCTTATATCATACATCTCCATGAAGCACATCGTGATGTTATATACAGCTATTCATTAGTTCTAATGGCACCCAACAAACTAAAGAGTCCAACAGCAGAGCTATCAAGATTGCAAGCGAAGAAGACTCATTGCAATCAAAGACAGACGATTCGCGTGCTGTGGGGCTCCTGACTCTCTAGTTCCGTTTGTCTTATGGTGTGTGGCTTTTGGTAGACCTTTAGCCAAACTGGAACAGCTCTGGCAGGGAAGCAAGCAGACGTCCTGTGACAGCACCACATTGAGAGCGCTCGATTTTCTTTCTATTTGTTTTGCACAAGGAGCCTGAGTCCTCACGAGTCCTCATGTGCTTATGTGTTTTTCCTTTCCACCGTCACCCGAGGCTGCTGTGTTGGGGTCGAGATTTGCAGATCGTTGTGACATTGTGACTAGGTGTTCTAAAAAGCTAGTACATCATGTACATGCAGTACAGGATTTATTTATTATAATACAGAACTGGTTAGTCACTGATGGTGTGTGTGCTTGTGAAGTTGATTTAGTCTGACCGATTCTCTCTGTGTCCTTGTCAGTCTGCCATTAAAGGGTTAACCATGGGAGGACTGGAGATTGTGTCCATCACCGACAACACGCCGGTTCCACACAATGGCTGTCGGCCTCGTAAAGCCCGCAGGATGTAAACCCTGGTAATCCAGTCTGTCTGTGGAAAGCGTCTGAAGCCTGAGCTCTAAAGACGTCACGTCAGACCGGGATCCTGTCAGTTTAAAGGCTTTCTCTGAACAGTGTCACATCTAGCGCGTCCCGTCGCCGCTTGAGCCGCTTCGTGGTCTCGGTGTTTGGAAGTGTGTTATTCACCAAGTGAAATAAAAGTTGCGTTCTGATGACTTGTGTCTGTAGTGTATCGCGTTTTGGAAGTGACAGACGCTCGCCGCTGCCTCGTGAAGGTAGTAGTTATTGAAAGTGGGCTTCTCAGACCTTTAGAACAATAGGAGCCGGCTAATTTATACTTAAGAATGTCATTTTTAAAAACCCCAGCCGGCGTTGGATATGCCGGTTCCGCCTCGTCCCGGCGCCGGGCGACGGTGATGGCGCGGTATGGGAGAGCTGCCTGTAAATAAATGGACTGCTGTAAGGTTATTGCCCTTTCCTAGCGTTACATCAGGTGCTTCATTGCCATAGCGACGGCAATTAGCAAGGACTCGGGCGGGCGCTTGAATACGAGCCTGTCTCTCGTACCCATGGCAACCAAGGTCAGGCCCGCAACACACACATCTGCTTTTCAGCGGCGGCGCGCTTTCAGCGTACACGCCGGAGCTGCGGGGTTAGGAGAGCATTAGGCTGTGTGGGAGGCGGTTTCTAAAGCGATGTTGCTTATGGCTTCTATTTAAACCCGCATTAAAGCTGTATAATTACTAAACAAAGCAGTGGCGCTACTAACGTCGAAGGGTAAATTAAAAGGAAAAGAGTTGGGCGCAATTATGTGCCGTCGTCAAATTAATGGCATTCATGAGGGGCCAAGAGTCCGTGACCTAACGAACCAAATTAAAATTATTCACGTGATTCGTTTGGTTGGCGTTGGAATGAAATCTGCTGCTACATTTTGGCTAATGTTTGATCATAAAACATGGCTGTGTGAACTCCAAAAATCTACAGTGATTCAGCAGATTGTTTCCCCTTTGTCTTTGTAAATAAATTGCAAGTCTTTCTATTGCTTATTTCATTGGAGTTTAAGAAGTCAGTCATGTTACCGATTCCAGATTTACTTTTAAGTAGCAAAAAGTTTATTCCACCAAGAATAATAAATAATATTGGTGCTTTCTAAGCATTATTACAGCAAAGGTTAAGTCGGTGTGCAAAGTATTAGGCCGCCTTTAGGTATACCATTGTTTAACGATGCTGTCATGACCATATACAATTATTTCTCAGTCTCTTTATCGGAATACAACCAGAAAATACAGGACATGTATATGGAGTATTAAAAACTGAAAAGAAATCAGGAAAACCGCTTCTCTAGGCTACAGCGGCTAGTATTTAGTGTGACCTCCCCTTATACCAGCATCTGGCATGCAATGCTTGATCAGGAACGGTCTTTTTGGAAGGCTAGCAGCCAAGAAACCTTTTGTCAGAAAGGGAACAGGCTGAAAAGGCTAAGATATTAAGCTCACACAGACTGGAATGAAGATCACGAATCCAAGTTCAAGGTCCATTCTTCGACTATATGGTCATTATAGCATTACAAGAAATCTAATGGTGGCCTAAGACTGTATGATGTAGGTTTGAGTGTGGTGCGCTTCTTTCTATGTACCACAAGCAACGCGATTCTGTTCTGCTGGGAAACCCTGGGTCTGGTCATTCACATGGACGTCAATCTGACACATGCCACTTAGCTAAACATGGATGCACTCCAGGTGGTAATGATGTTTTGGCTCATTGGTGTGTACCAAACTGCTGTATATATAACAGGGATCAGACCTGACTGCACTTAGGCAGATCCACGGATAGACAGCGCTGATGGGCCCGTGCATTCTAGCACAGATAAATGTAATTCATTAAAGAAAATTACCCAGGAGGAAAAGCGTGCCCGGCCTCAGGGTACGGTCTCAGTCACTGTCCTACAACCATCCTCTTCATTAAATCGTCCCTTCTTGCAGAAAGCACAGAGATGGCTTTTTCTCCCAACATCACGTCTCACCCGGATGACCAGGCAGATCAGAGATCCTCAGTTAACCTTTAGGAATGGAAGAGAAACCTGAAATCAGCCGCTGGACTTCTTGTGCTGGGCTGGATTAGCTCTGAAATGCTTAAACATGAAATGGAAGAGATGCCAAGAAGATGCCAGGGCCAGAATATTTTCATCTATGACTCATTCTTAGTTTAGATTAGTTTAGTTTAGTGGTGATCATAAGAGTGCCTGCTGATCATCCTCTGCTCTTACCATGTAAGGTATATAATATCATATGCCTGATATATCATCTTCAGAGGCTTATACAGTGTAAATACAGTGGGCACCAAGGACTGATTGTGCTTCATTTTGAAGCTTTACACAGAGTATGGATTAGGGAATGTATTTATTGTAAACAAACTATAAACCTAACTCCACTGATCCTGCTCAGGGTTGCAGGAGCTCCAGCACCTATCCCCGGAAAACACAGTGCACAGAGAGTTTTCTTTTTTTTGAATCTCTGTTTACCTTCCTTACTGCAATTCAAAGAATTACTCTAAACATATTTGTGAGGTCGATAAGTTTAATTCTTACGTACAACATCCAGGTTGCCCAAGGAGGTTTGGTTGCTTTTGAGTCTTGGTCCTGCCAAGGTTCTTCCTTATAATGTTTAGGGAGTTTTACCTTGCCACTGTTGCCCTAGGCTTGCTCAGTTAGGGCTAGATAATAGAAAATAGTAAAGCTGCTTTGAGACAATGTTCCATTGTAAAAGTGCTATAGAAATAAATCTGACTTTGACTTTACTGTATTTGTTTTTTTGCATCTCATTTCCCTTTTTCTTCATGTTTTGATTCTGGCTTTTTATTACAGTACACCTGCAGCTCCAAAAGTGTGCTGTTTATTACAACAGTATTACAACCAGCCATTCCAAAAGTATTGGCATTCTTAGTAAACACTGCATGGAAAATGTCATTAAAATCGAACTGTAGTAAATTTAATTTTTAAAACCTGAAAACCCAGGGAGCCACGAATGACCTGCGTGTTCCTAAACAAATCAAGTCAACTATAAATAGAATCCATGAAGGTCCTGATGATCAGTTCCTGCGTTTCCATAGGTGGTTTCTAAGTAGGTTAAGAGCTTATTTCAGACTTGACCTTCTTCTAAATTTTGAACTTGTGTCACCTTATTGTTTCGTCACTTATGGATCACGTTTGTGCCATGTTGAAAGCTCTTCAGCCTATTCAAGGTCCTGGGTTTGATCCCAAGTGAAGCGATCTGGGTCCTTTCTGTGTAGAGTTTGCATGTCCTCCCCATGTCTGTGTGGGTTTACTCTTGGTACTCCTTTGTCCTCCCACAGTACGAAGACCTGCAAGTTAGGTGAACTGGAGATACTAAAGTCCAACCATGTTTGATATTGAGCTTGTACTGATGAAACTTGTGTATCAAGTATGGCCATGTGTGCTGATGTGGCATTAAATAAACCAAACAAACAAATAAACAGACTTCAGAATATTCTACTGCCAGTGTTTGTCGAATGTGGGCATTGCTGAAAAATTAGGAAGGAGGTTCAAATAGACTTGAAACTTAATGCCGTTTATCTAGACCACTGATTCTATTCAGGTCATGTAAGCTTTAACATTAAAAGATGAATTTGTCAGCAGTACGGCTTCTTTGTGGCATTTCATTACGGCTTTACAGCACTACACAAGGCAGTCTATTGGCTCACGGTTGTTGCTTCTGAAAGAGTCAAGGCTACAAATGAATGCTGTGGGTAAAACCGATTCTCAGAGCCTACTAAGTCTTTGAAACCTGGTTCGAGAGGAATCCATCATTATAACCAAGTATCATACGTCTTGCTTCATGAAGGTCATGCACAGACTTTCTCCTGAACTTGTTTACAAATCGCGAGATTTTCTTGTCGTGTTTTTCCACATTTGCTGAAAGTGAACAGGTTTGGGTTGGGCAGGATGTGAGATCCCACCGAGGTTCTGGAAAAATCTAACTTAATCTACCAGGATGATGAAGAGCTACATACAGTTCCGTGCAAAAGTCTTAGGCATTCTATATCTTTCACTTTATATTCTTATTGCTGGATCATTCTCAGCACTTTAGTCACACAGGCGTGGTGGTGGTGCGTTTGTGTGCGTTGAACTGGTACGATTGGATCAGACACAGCAGTGCTGCTGGAGAAAAGACTGTTCACTCACTGTCCACTTTATTAGAGACATTCACCTTATTGCTCCGCCTTGCAGAAAGTCAGAAATAGCAGCTCATCTGTTGCACATAGGTTGCTGGTGGCTGGACATTTTTGGCTGGTGTACTGTTTTCAGTCCGGCACTGACACTGAGCTGTTTAAAAGCTCCAGCAGCGCTGCTGTGTCTGATCCACTTGTGCCAGTGCAGTGTAAGGAGACCAGCGAAATATGTAGAGAAACAGATGGACTACAGGTTGTAATTGTAGAAGTACAAAGTGCAGTGACAGCTAAAACTTAAATAAAGAATACGCAGAATATAAACCGAAAAATACAGAAAACCGAAGACTTTTTCACAGTACTGTACCTGTCTGTCTGTCTGTCTGTCTGTCTGTCTGTCGATAATCCTTTTTGCACTTGCGTGTTTGTACAGAACGCACCCTGTTTTTCTTTTTAAATCCACAAAAAAAAAAAAATAAAGGAGCACAGAATGCATTAAAAGCAGGAAAGAAAGCTCCGTGTTTGGCCATGAGTGCTGGATAATGGCCTTCCAATTATCCCTGTTCGAAGGATCTAGACTTAGTTGTAATTTACTGTAATAGCAGGCTTGGAGCATGGACAGGGAGCTGCAGTTTTTACAAAAATGTGTGAGGAGACCTGGAGTTGTGCTAAGTGGATTCAGAAAATGTTTTCTGGTTAGATTTTTCTTTTTTTCTGTTTTCTTTTTTTTTTTTTAGCCCAGCAGCCGTCAGTCATTAATGCTGTGCCCTTTTGAAATCTGCCAATACCTGGAGCAGGTGGGTGGATCCTGAAGACAACGGCTTCGACTTTTTTTTTTGTTTCCTTCGTAACGCTTTGCCTAATATTCCTCCTACTCCACGCCCAAGCTTTTAGCAGCTGCCAACGATGGTACATTTAGAAAATGTAATGGGGCAAAGAGAGATAGGTCGAGCCAGAAAGAGAGCGAGAGGATGAATGGAGAGATTTGAATGCTCATTGGCTATTCACTCATGAAGGCCAGAGCCCACTTGAGCTCCATTTGGGTGCTCTTACCTGCCCCGCTGCCTTCAATAGCATCTTTGTTCTAAATGAACAGAGAGTCGGATCCGCATTGGCCAGCATGCCCAAGGCTTTTCAGATACAGTGTAAGAGGTTCTGAAGATATACAATGGTATTAATAAATCCAGGAGCACCGACTGCTAAGTGGTCGTGCCCTTTCTTGGCATCGCTGGCCAAGTCGTGTAGCGGTCCATTATTGGTCAATAATAGTCAGGTTTCAGGTTTATGCAGTAAAAAAAAGAGCCTTAGAAATGACGACTCAAGAAAAATAAGTCATCTAAGTAGGCTGAGCTAGAAAGTAAACTACATCAAAAGGTGTGTGACTCTACAAATGATCGGATTAGCATTTCAGAACAAGCGCTGATCATGAAGATGATGATGGTGGTGGTTTCCATTTACACATGGCAACTTACTATTGAATTTAGCAAGTTTAAGGACCTTGCTTAAGGGGCACACAGTGGTAGACTGGCAGAGGTGGGATTTGCTGTAGTACACGAGTTCATTCTATGCCTCGAAATCGATCTCGAGACCAAAAATGAGTGGTCCCGACCTCATCTGGACTCGCTCTTGTCTCGGTCTCGGGGTAAGGTGGACTTGGAAATTGTTTATTATTCACATTTAATAATAACATGGATGGAATGAATGTTGTTTATATTCAGGTGACTTTGTCGTGATTCTGATTAAGTTTGAGAGAAGAAGGGAAACAGAATCATCGCCATCATCTGTTTCCAAAAGTTACATTGCCTTAGTTGACTAAGACTAGAATATAATAATAATTAATAATAGTTTTGGCTTATATATTATGTAATGTTGTATTTTTCAAAATATATGATGTAATATAATATTATTTATTAATATATCATGTGTATTGAATGATAATGTATGTAAAGTAAATTACAGACTAATTTATTGTTATTCATTTTCTTCTTTTATTCTTGTATGGTGAAAAATGTTTAATCTGCTCTTCGTTTTGACTCGGACTCGGCTCTAGCGCTCTTGATTACAACACTACTCCCAACCCTTTAACCACTCAAACGACTGAATAGAAATGTGTTATTTGCTTCCTATGGTACATTTACGTTATATTTCCAGCATTAAGCTTAGACCTTAGTGGAGCCAGAATTTGAACTCAAGACTTTCTGCTTAATAGTTTAGACTTTGAACCACTGAGCCATCTCATCTTCTGTAATTTGTGAATTAATTATCACTGACCTGTGGCCCGGTCTTCATATCGATCAAAACCATTACCTTTGTTCACATCACAGCCAGAAGATAAATTAAATCAAACTTATTTACACATTGTTATTCAGTGTTATTCAACATCAAACATAATCAATTATTAAAATGTAAATACCTGGTTTTGGGTCAGTGATTAGCCCCTTTAGAGTAACCATTCTAAGCTCAGATACAACCAATAACCTTAAAATCAGGCTAACTGGTCCCCACCTGACCTCCAAAACCATCGTGACTGGACATTTTCCTACACAACCCCAAATTAGGAAAGGTTGGAATCGGAAAATATGGGAAACGTCCAAGGTTTTTTTTTCTACAGGCACATTAAGCCTTCCTAACAGACGAATGCAAAGTTTGTGAACAGACTTCTGAATTCTTTTTTTGTTTGTAGAGGCATCTTGATGTCTACATAAAAAGCCTTCGCAAGAAAGATCTACTCGTGTGGAGACGTTTCTGAGAACCTGCAAAGCTTCAAACACATTTCCAAAGACCTGTATGCTCATCAGTTCATAATCAGCCATAATCAGCTATTAGAAGCGTTTAGCAGATGTCCTTATCCAGAGCGGCTTACAGCTGAGGATAAAGGGCCTTGCTCAAGAGCCTACAGTGCGAGCTTAGCCAGGATTTGGACCGATAACTTTCCGATTTGTAGCCCAAAGCCTTAAGCACAGAGCCACCACAGTCCAAACTACCTCGAGATGAAGGACACTTAGAATTGCTTCTACTGCAAAGATAACACTCGGAGCACGACATAACTGCATGCTTACGGAGCATCATGAAGAAAGCCTTCCTCTTCTTTAATGTTTCGTTTTCATTTTAGTCTTCACGCTCTGTGTTTGTCACCGCATCGGATCATTACAACACCCAGACTCACTTTATACATCATTTGGCTAAAGAGAGAGAGAGAGAGAGAGAGAGAGAGAGAGAGAGAGAGAGAGAGAGAGAGAGAGAGACGCAACCAGTGTCAAACCTACGACAAAACATGGCAGCGAATGCTGGGTATGAAAGGCATGCAGAGCAACAAACATTTGGTTTGTCTGAATAGTCCGACGAGGGATTGCTTGGATGATTAGCCGTCAAGGTGACAGGCCTCTGTTGCTTAGGAACATGACTATTCTGCCTTAATTGTCACTTCACTTGGTCTGCGCCGCGCGGCTTCAAATTGACAGCAGTTGTAATTTCCTCTCTAAATATGAACGTTTAGCGCCTCGGCTTCGGCTCGTCCCCGTTTTGTAGCAGCACGCGCGAGACGGGGACAGCAAAAAACATCCCAATTTCTGCTTTGAAATGTTTGTTTTGTTTCATTCTTTTCTTTGCAGGTCACAGCATGCATCCCTGTTTGCTTACACGGGATATCCTGACACTCCTGACAAAACAGTTCTCTCAGTACTTTTGGCTCCCTGACGCTCGTCGCCATGGTTACTACGGGTGGACAAAAGAGAGGGGAAACAGGAACTGGGGGGAGTGGGGCAAGAAGGTGACTGTGTGCTAGCTGTGTGTAATTTTCTTACCGAGTCAGTACAAATGGGGGGTCTGCGTATGGGGTGCGGGGTCAAGTGTATATACCACTGTGAGCACCGAACGTCACCGCAACGATAGAAAGAGCCGATATTTTTTACCATGGGGATGTTGTGCTCGTCCCTACAAGGGCAACCAAACCTGTAGCTCTGTTTTGCAACCAAAAAGAGTCAAAATATTTGCTTTGGGTTGCTATAGATGTAAGTGATGCATTAATTAGCTACAGTAAAACTACAATGCATTCGGAAAGTCTTCTTACCCTTTCACCTTTTTCACATTTTGTTATGTTGCGTGCTAAAATACAACAAGATTCAGGATGTGCCCATCATGATGAAGTGAAAACAGGATTTTAGAATTTTTTGCAAATTTATTAAAAAGGAAAAACGCATATTTCGCACAGACGTAACTATTCAGGCCCCTCTTGATAATCTTTGAGATGTTTCTCCACCTTGATTGGATCCACCTGAGCCCTGAGGAGGAAAGAACTGCCTGTAGAGCTCAGAGACAGGATTGTGTGGAGGTACAGATCTGGAGAAGGCTAGAAAACATTTCTGCAGCACTGGAAGTTCCCAAGAGCACACTGGCCTCCATAATTCTTAACTGGAAGAACTCTGAAACCAACCAAACTAAGTAATCTGTGGAGAAGGGCCTTAGAGGTAAGAAAGGGGACCAAGAACCCAGTGATGACTCTGCTTGAGCTCTGCTTTCTGAGGACCGAACTCAGAGCATCACACTGGAAAGGGCAAGAGCACAAGCCCTGATCTCTGATCCCTCAGACGCCACTGTGGACAAGGGATTACATCATTGAACCTTTATCATCACTACAATGCAGAGTTACATGCACAAATGCCACTTAAAACGTTACTGCGCAAAAAAAGAAGCCTCATGTCATCCATGTACTATATCAGGCACCTTTAGGATGAGTTGGAATGGCAACAGTGAGCCAGAACTTATTGATCAGCTCACAGTCATGTTCCAAAATCTAGTGAAGGCTGTTGTAGCAGTTGTACTTTTGCCCATGTAGTATAGAAACTAATACCTGTGTTTTGGACCTAATTTGTCAATGTATTATGAAAATGGTTGAAAGGATCCAGCTTAATATAAACCTTATTTAAGACTTTATACATGATATATAAACACCAGAAAAATCCAAACCAAATCCAAGCAAAATATATGGGTATTTGTGAAGGTTGTTCCCATTTGCTGCCTCAACAGTCTTCACCATTTAGATTTTGGAACATGACTGTGAGGTCAGACCACTTCCACTTCCAATTTTCTCAAAGGCCTCACATGGAGCTCAAGTCAGCCAAGTTCTCCAAACCTATTCTGGTCTGTTGCTGGAAGCCTGGGTGGAACGTTTCACACTGAGCATCACTGATGTTCAGTAGAACCAATCCACGGCCACTGTCTATCTAAGCTTCACATTATAAACCTGTTAGCAGTGAGTGTGGCTGAAATAAGAGAGATCCCTAATTAAAAAGGGTGTCTACTTACTTTTGGCCATATAATATCGATCTCTCCACTTGTCCTCGGCTGTCCCTCAACGGGGACTCTTGTTATGAAGAAGAAGGTGCGTGTAGGCTGTATATGACTTATTTGCCTATGTTAATACGGATTGCGTGGCGCTGACGTCACGCGGGTGTTATTGCCGGGCCTTTAAGAAGCGGCGGTGCAGAGAAACCGGAGCTGTCCCTCCGTCGTGGTGCTGACGGAGCGCGTGAGCTACAGCTGCTCAGATCAACACCGTGCCAGATGAATTTAGTGTGGAAGACTGACATGCTGCATGAAGACCAAGCAGCTAAAGCAGGCTGGAGGAAGAGGAGCGATGTTCTTCATCAGACCGCATCTCTTCCTTTCCCGTGATGTGGCCGCGCGCGCGCTTCACAAGACTCGATGCAACAGGTAGCCGGTTTTTATATTTCACTAATGATGAGGCACGTTCATCCCTGCCTCCGCTGCTCCTCGGTGTGTCTGTGTGATGCTGTAGCACTGAATGATGGAGGGACTGTTGTAAAGGCTACGGTGTTTTATAGAAAAAGCCCATGCAGAGAAAAAGACATCGTCACGAATGAGTTTAATTTCAATTTCAATTTATTTTGCCTTCATTTTAATTTGCATGTTCAGTTTTCAGTTTCTAAACCCCTCTCTCTAAGCTGTGTTAGCAGTAATTACCAAGAAAATGCATCTCTTTTTTAAGTGTCTATTTATTTTTAGCCATTATCCAGATCCTTTTTTCAGCAGATTTTTCTCAGGTCACAATCATCATCATCATCATCATCATCATCATCATCATGATTATTACTACTTCATATTATATTTGATTATTATTACTACTATAAATGCACCTGCCTGTTACATACAGCTTGAAATTAATCTGAGAATTTGATTTGTTTTATGACAGATATTGCAAAATAGAATTTCGAATGTTTTTTTAACCCACAATTTCAAATGAAACTCCCACTACTGTTTTCTTTGCATATCTTAGAGGATCAAAAAACGTAATTACCTGCCTTACAGGGAGCAAATACTCATCTCTTTGGTCCTGCCATCCAGGGTATGTCCTGTGTACCTTTCCTTAGAGGACCTTCAAAACTAATTATCAGACGTGGATTCATTTGCATTATTTGGTGCCTGAGGAACAAAAATGTACCTGTAAAGAGCCTTTTTTTGGCAGTGTAACCTATAAATCCATTTCCTACCATTAAGATAAACTGTGGAGTTTTGGTAGGACCTTAAGCTTTAATTTTTGTACATTGGGCAAGAATGTGCCTGTTGCTTCCCATCACGCAGAATATAACATATATCTGAAAGTGAATTTAGAATTAGTAGATAAACACTTAGCCACATAGATCAATAGAAATATGGCAGTCGTGCCAATATTTTAAACCTATGTGGTGTAATATTACATAATTCTACATGCTGTATACATCAAAGATATTGTACCCTGTGCAGGTAGGTGTAGAGAGAGATGTATTTTTGCTTTATTTGTTGTATAGTTATGAATAATCTGCAGTAGCATTTGCATGTATATTACAACACAATGCAATACAATAAGTATATGTTATATACAGTACGGTGCAAAAGTCTTAGGCCACCATTAGATTTGTCATTTTAGCAATGGTATAATGACCACATATAACAATTCAACCTTGGATTTGTCTCTCTGAGCTTCTTCAGCTTTAGCATGTGTTAGGCTTTTCACCCTGTAGTTTTTTGGCTGTTCCCCTTCCAAAAAGACCATTCCTGATCAAGCTTCTTTGGAATGTAGAAGGGTCCCAGAAGCGCCCAGATGGAGCTATTGCTAAAGGGGAGATGACACTAAATACCTACCACTGTAGCCTATGGAAGCAGTTTTTTAATACTGCATGCACATTTCCTGTATTTTCTGGTTGCTAACCCTCTCATTTACCTTTTGGTACCTTTTTAATTGGGGTAGGTGGTCCTGTAGAGCATTTTTTAACCCCTAGGGGGTTAAAACGAGGTCTGTAGTTCGTTATATAGATCTGCTCCTGAAGCCTCACTATTTAACGAGTGTTTCAGAGCAAAGACGTGGGCAGCTCTCAAAACCTAAACCCGTCTGAGGAGCTATCGATGTTAGACTTGCTTCTTTGTCCTTCTTTAACCTGTGCCGTGAGACGTGTAGATTAAGAACGCATTTCAGATGCACTCGCTGAGCGTGCTTTATTGGAAATAGAGTTATTGAGGGATCTCAAGCTACATCCTCGGGCTGCTGTAATGGGAAGCGTCTGACTGCATCGAAATAATGTGCGAGGTCCAGAAGGTGGGGGTTTTCTCACTCATCCTCATCCTGGCAGGGAGCAGGTTTACTGATTGTATCAAATCAGCAGTAAATAAGGCCGGTCTTGTTGGCGCGTGCTAACCTTTAACTCGAAAGGTTACATTAACAAATGGAGGCGCGTGGCTTTTTGGTAATTGTACCATTTCTGTGCAGCTGAAACAGAGGTTTGTGTAACAAGCTGCTATACTATACATATATAATATAATATATATAAAGCAGAGTGGTGACGATGATTCAGTAGATTTATTTAGTGCTCTAGCTTGAACTCTTAATCCCACCCAAGCTATGTTTATTTTTGTCTTCCTGATGTGCCGTAATTATCAGTGCATGCCAAGAACGCTTAAAGGTTTGCAAGTGTGTAATAATAATACACAGCCAGTGCACATAGACGAGTTGTGCAGCCATCTTTGAAGATCTCTGTGGGCTTTTGAAGGAGTGGACCAGGGCGTTTGAAGCACTAGGACATTGGGGGAGAAAAAGGGGAGATCAAAACCTGATAGAATGTGTGCAAAGAGGCTGCATTTGATGTCCTGTTACAATCTGCGGTGAGGCACTGAGCAGATAGGACCCAGGGTCCCTGGGGAATGAGGGGGACGGACAGACTGAGTGCTTTACAGTATCGAGGCTGTGAAAACTGCCGGTCCCTGGTGTGCATAGAATATGTAAATTAAAGTGAAAAAAATTGAGGACGCTTTGGCATGCCCGAATATTTGCTTTGAATGTGTCATCAGTGTTTTCAATATTTTTTATTAAAAAGCTTATCTTGTATCTTGTGTGTTAAAGTAAGTAAGCAAGGTTTAATTAAGAAGCACAGTTTATACACAGAGGCTTTACAAGCAGGTAGTAGGGCATACAATGACTTTAAAGACTTGATGATTCAAACATAATTAATATGAGAAATACAAGCCTAAATCGACCTTCGAGACCAAAGAGAGTGGGGTGCAGTGCTGAAGTTACGTCCTCCTCCTCCTCCTCTAACTGAAGGTAGAACACATTCGTCCTATAATAGCAGTAATAACCGATAATCACAGATCGATCCACTTAGACAGAAGCAAATGTGTGTTTGTTTGATGCAAAAAAAATGAGCACACATTTGCCATCTACACATTTTTGCGGTTACACATGATTCCTAAAGAAAAAGGATTCAAAGAGGTTCTGTTTGTTCCATAAGACATCAATCCATGGCAAAAGCAAAGTCAGATTTATTTCTATAGCACTTTTTACAACAAAGCATCGCCTAGGGCGTCAGTGGCGAGGAAAAACTCCCAAAATGTGATGAGGACGAATCCTTGGAAGGACCAAGACTGACAGTAATGAGTACTAAAGGATATCCTTGAGCTCCTCTGAAGGCAGAAATGATTAGTCCATAATGGGATCTTGCCATAACACAGATTAGTACCTGCTTAAAAAGGTTTGTTTTTAGATTTTAAATGAATATATGCAGAGAAACGTGATCTCCATGAATCACAGATGGTTTAGCCCAGAGTCTTGCATGGACATGCTGCAGTGGCTCTGTTGTAGCAGCCGTTTGAAAAGTGTCAGGGTTAAATGAACAAAAGTGTAGAGATAATGGATCTGACCTTCCGGATTTGATATCCAACGGCACAAAAGTTATTCTTTTAAATTAACCAGAAATTAATATTAACATAACATTTTGAGGCCGTGAGCCAAGTTTCTTGAGACCTGATTTGTGTGAGATGGTTGATCAATTGGAATGACGCACAGCGTCAACACATGGATATGCCATTAGTCTGATGATGGTGCTACACAAAATATCCGGTTTCAGCCACATGATTAACTCAAGGCCACATATTAAGCACGGAGCTCTGACAACATGTTAGCTCAGCATGAAGTAGTACAATTGATATCTTATGGCCATGATTTAGGCCAGATTTAGGCCAAAAATACACAGTATTGCCCTTAAGACACCCCAGTTTGATCCTGGATACATCTTCTGCAATAGTGTGCCAGTGTAAAAAATAATGTTGACTTTAATTCAATAAAATAAACATTCATGTTTTATCATTAAATAAACTAACACACTAAACCTGATTTATTCAAACTGACTTATTCGATATATACACTTATATAGAGTACTGTGCAAAAGTCTTAGGTCACTATTTGTTGTTTTAGCAATGCTATAATGACCATATGTAACACATTGTCGATGACTGGACCCGAAAATTCAAACTTGGATTCGTCGCTCTCTGTAGTCCTCTTTTCCACTGATCTTCATTCCAATCTTCTTCACCCTATTCCCCTTATGAAAAAGTGGTTTATTGGCTGCTACCCTTCCATAAAAACATTCTTCGGACTGTAGAAGGTTCAACTTGGCATGCTGGTGAAGCTGCCAGATTCTGCTATTACTCAAGCCTAAGGGGAGGTCACACTAAATACTTTCCACTATAGCCTATAGAAGCTGTGTTTGTAAAGATTGTTTTCAGTTTTTTAATATTGCATACAAATGCTGTCTATTTTCTGGTTGTATTCTATTAAAGAAACAATTATATATGGTCATTATACCATTGCTAAAACAATGATACATGTAATCTAATTTTGGCTTAAGACTTTTGCACATTACTATATACTGTACATAATGAAGTATTCAGACCTCCGATATTTTAATAACTACCAATGAAAGGGGATCTCTGTGAGCAGGTCGAGCACCTGTAGCACTCATGCAGTTGGATTAATATAGAGGCAGCTCTGCTTATTTATTGAGCTAGACGCTTCATGAACGATCAAACAGTTCATCTCTGAAATGAACTTCATCTCTACCCAAGCTGCAATACGAATCCGCATGACTAGTCTGGTTGCTTTTGACGTGATGTCTTCTGCCTTTCCTGAGTGGATGCGTTATGTTGTTTTGTGCATGAGAAATAAGCTGTCAGAACAAACAAACATTACCATTAAAACTGGTACAAAGTCCTCGGTTTGTGGGATATCTGTTGTTTTATCCAGATGTGCTCCATTATGGTGGAAAAGCTCTTCAGCGGTTATTAGTGGGATGTTTTTTTGTGTATGAAAAGCATGTTAATGAAATAAAGCCACATGTTTTAGTCTACTACAAGCCATTTTAAGTTAGTAAAACATTTCATACTAATGTAGTATGAATGGGTTCCCTCGCTGGTTCTTGGCTTGTTGGGTCAATGTTTCTTGTTGTCTGGGGGTTTCTTGGGTCGTGGGTTAGTTGTGATAAGAAAATATCTACTGAGGAGAGTTCATACCTCTGGATAAAGACACGAAAACAGGACTCATCAGACCAAACCACCTTCTTCCATTGCTCCAAGGTCCAGTACTGACACTCGTGACCAGTGTAGGCATTTTGACAGTGGACAGGGGTTAGCATGGTGAGCACACTGACCGGTCTGTGACTAGGCAGCACCATGTGTGTGGGACCAAAGTCAAAGTCAATTTATTTCTATAGCACTTTTTACAACAGAGCAGCTTTACAATTTTATATTATCTTCTATTATTTAAGGCCAATCCCAAACTGAGCAAGTCTAGGGCGACAGCGGCAAGGAAAAGCTCTCTACCTGTTATAAGGAAGAAACCTTGGGAGGACCAAGACTCAAAAAGGGACTTGACCTGCTTGGACGGCTTGATGATATTTTAGAGACAAGAAAATATTATGAAGAGCATAATAACACAGAGAATATAAAACCATAGCATGTAAGACGAGTGAAAATAAATAAAATATTGAATAAAATGTGCATGTAGGTATTATATAGTCCGGTACACAGAGTCACTTTAGGATCTTGTGTCCTCAGTGGGAAGTTTGATGGCATGGCGTGGCGCCCTCTGATGTGGTCTGAGTAACTGAAGATGGAAGAACAGCTTCCCAGACGGGATAGGATTCATTTTCTTGTGCTTCAGTGACTCTTGGTCACCAACGCCCTGTTGCCAGTTGGTGGTTTGTCCCTCCTCGGGCCTGGGAGCATGCACTGTCGTTTAGCTTCGACCCAGTTGTTAAAGTGGCTCAGATCTTTGCTAATGCCGACTACGAGAACTGACTGTTACCTGATGATATGTGCCAGAGCTTAACATTGCACTGTTGGATCCAGATAATCAATGGAAGAGCGAGAGAGATGCTGTGAGTGCCATTTATGCATGCAAAAACACATTTTCTCCAATAGTACGTGATTACAACTTGCATTAATACAAATGGGTACGATACAGATCCAGCAGCCACCTGCCCCTCTAAAGCCCGACTGTACAAACTAAACTGATAATACATTCTGCCATTATTATTATCACCATTCATTACCATTAATCTGGTGCCTGCTTGGTGCATCTGATGGTGCCCACATGGTGCCACATCTCTGTTTCACGCCTTACTCACGCCAGGAAGGAATGCAGCGGGTCGCCTGGGCTGATTGGTTTCTTCTAAACCTAATCTACCACCTGTGTGTGAGGGGAAGCGTACGGGGGGAGGGTGAAAGAAAGGCCGAAAGACTAAAGAGATTGAGGTGCCATTCCTTATTTCCATAAATCCCTCTGCGCTCCGGGACGGAGAAATTAATGAAAGGAGTTTTGGATGAAAAGGTGTGTAAAATATTTCTGTCACATTCTCGCAGCAACAAGCTCGTTTGATGAGACAGGGTAATCAACTCGTTGCAGGAGGGGAGGAGGGCTGCACTCTTACAGGCACCATCAAAGTAAATGCTATTACATTACTTTGCATCCCGGGGAGGTATTTACTTCGTTCTGCGCATGCGATTCGTCCCGTTATCAGCCTGAACCATATGGCGTTTGCTCGATTACCATTCACAATGCATTTTTTGATGGGGAATTAGAGCTGGCCGTCTTAAACTGTGGTTCGGTTTGCATGTGAGGAAACACCAGGTACTGCAGTTTATGCTTTTCTTAAAGCCTCGCTCTGATTCGTCTTGTTATTCTTCTATCGGCTGCTCCAGCTAGGGGTCGCCACAGTGGATCATCCTGATCCGGAGATTGGATATGGCAGCGCAGGATTTACACCCAGCGCCCTTCCTGACGCAAAATGAATGGGTTATTTAAATACAGTCGCACCATGGGTGGATGTAATCCTGGTAAATAGAGCAAAGATTTATCCTAGAGCAGTTAATTAGATATAACTAAACACACAGTGCATGTTCTTTGTTTTACCGCTAGACAAAATATCGCTTTGTCTAGGAATGTTGAGCATTTTTTTTTCGTTTCCAGATATTCACATCTCAAATAAAGACGATTTTAGTTAAAATAGCCATAAAATTGTGTTAACCTTATATTTACAAATATTCAGTGTGTTTTTGTATGTGAATGAAGTAACGATAAATGATTAAATCACATGATATTGCATGTTCTCATGTGTACAGTACTGTGCAAAAGTCTTGGGCCACCATTAGATTAGATATACGATTGTTTTAGCAATGATATAATGACCATATATAAGTATTTCTCTGTCTCTTTATTAGAATACATACAATCAGAAAATACACAAAATTTGTATGCAGTATTAAAAAAACCCAGCTTCTGTAGGCTATAGTGGTAAGCATTTAGTGATCAGGAATGGGCTTTTTGAAAGGGTAGCAGCCAAGAAACCATATTTTAGAAGGGGAACAGGGTGAGAAGGTTAAGATATGCTAAAGCTCACAAAGGCTGGAATGAAGAACAGTGGAAAAGAGGATTATGGAGTGACGAATCCAAGTTTGAATTTTTGGTTGACAATACATTTTACCATTGCTAAAACAACAAATCTAATGGTGGCCTAAGACTTTTGCACAGTACTGTATGTGTGTATACTTTACAGATCAAAGGTTTGGACACAAAGAAAATAGCCATTTTCACTTTCAGGCCAATGTTACAAAAACCAAAATTTGTTTGTGTGTGCAAAATCTTTATACAAAGCAAAGTTTTTTAAAACTGATAAAACATTTAATTAAGCCATCATCCCAATTTTCAAGACTTTTGAATACTTGCAAAGTGAATGCAGACGTCACAATGTGTGCAAAAAGCGATTGCAAGGTAGTTGCAGGTACCAGAAGTAGTGTATATGATACTCCAGACCTCATTTCTTGGTTTTAACATCTGAGATTGTTATTTACATTGTGGCAAGGTAGAATGCAAACCATGGGATGTATGTGAATGAATTATTTTATTACAAAAAATCTTAACTAAGCAAAGAAAAACATCAGCCTATATTTACTTTAAGAGCTGATGGGCAATCATTTGGGGAAATAGCTCTGAAGTTTGGAAAGTTTCAACAAATGCAGCAGCCAAAAACATCAAATTCTACAATGAAACGTATGAAGATCTCCCTAAGAAAGGAAGACCACGTGCTACTTCTGCTGTAGTTCCAAGCATATTAGATGAATCAGAAAGAAATTACTAGTTAACAACAGCACAATGTAAGTGACAGCTGGAATAAATGCCTCACAAAGCTCTAGCAGCAAACACATCTCAGCGCCAAATAGTTGTTGCTACTAAGGTGAATAAAATAGCTAAAATAAGGAAATATGCATTAAAACCATCATTGACTGGTACTGTAACTGTAAGCATATGTGTGTCTGGGACAACAATCTCACATGCTGTACACAAAGTTAATCTGTATGGCAGGGTGGCAAGTGTCTCGTTTGCCCTCTTGATGCCATGTGGCTAATGGAAACCAAGGCTGAAGTTTTTCGACAGACGTCCAAGCATAACCCGAAATACACAAGCCTGCTGTAAAGCATGGTGGTGGGTGTATTATGTTTTGGAGTGGTTTTGTTCAACAGGGACTGGGCGATTGGTCAAAAATGAAGTACAACAAGCCTGCAACTGAATATGAGCAGGTGATTCACCTTCCAGCCAAACAACGATGTGAAACACACTGGCAGATAAACAACGCAGTGCCTTAAGGATAGGAAGGAATGTCCCTGAGGGGTCAAGTCAGAGTCCTGATCTAAATGTGACAGACAATTGATGAACTTAAGAAGAAAAGTTTATTGCTTCTCACCATGAAAACGGACTGATCTTGAAAAATTCTGAAAGGGAGAGGTTGCAGGAAAGCGTGATCAGGAAGGGTCTTTTTGGAAGGGTAGCAGCCAAGAAACCATTTTTTTAGAAGGGGAACAGGGTGAGAAGGCGAAGATATGCTAAAGCTTACAAAGATTGGAATGAAGATCAGTGGAAAAGAGGATTTATGGAGTGACAAATCCATAATTCGATCAGTTGTTGAGCATTTGTTCAATTTGATCATTTTACCATTTGCTAAAACAACAAATCTAGTGGTGGCCTAAGACTTTTGCAGAGTACTGTATGTGAATGTAGGTGAGTGAATGTGAATCTGTATTAGTATTTGTGTATGTGTGTGTATATACATGTGTGGGAGTGGGAGCGTATGTGTACATGGCAGCTTGTACATGTCATGTCATTGCCTGAATATCACTAGGTGTGTTGCACCTGGCTTTCAAAGTGTCGCACAGTTATTGATGTGGACATCAGTTGTTCTGTTCAGTAACGATTCTTCCATTGAACACTTTTCCTTAGCTCGGTTTGGATCGACACAGAGCTGCTGTGATTCCTTCAAAATCAAACTGTATGTCCCTGTATTGTGCATGTGTGCTATTTTAAAGGAAAAAGCACAAAACACTAATGTATATAAAATGCCTGACAAATAGCCTATGTTGAGGAAAGCTGATCTGTAACGCACTTGACCTCCACCACTCATTCGGTCATTTCATTTCTGTCTCAAATTGATTGAGTTGTTTTTCTCCAAATAAGTCATTTCAATTTATGGGAGTGCGTTTTTTTCTTTTCAGAGCATATATATATATTTCGCTGTGCCTTTCTCCTCTTATCTGGAGTGGTCATAAGAAAAATTGCCTATGCTTTATGAGTCGTAAGTCTGCCAAATTGCACGACCACTTATCGTGATCATTAGTTTCCATTCAGATGGCACGGGGACGGAAGTGAGCGCCGCTGTCCGCCTCTCCCTGCTGAGCCACATCAACGCTTCAGCTGAATGTAAGGCTTTCACTGCATCAAGGGATATAATTTATCTGCTTTTAATAATGCATTAGCGTTTGCCGTGCCAACCATTCTTTTCCCCCAGGACCTTGGCTGTGGTCTCGAGAGAGCTATAGAAAACATTCAAATCTCTACAGGCACATACCTTGATTTGAAAGACCTGACAAGGTCTTTCTCTTTTCCCAGACCTTGAGCGCTCGATCACTTTTTCATATGTTTTTTACATCAAGCACATGTAAAACAACATTTAAGGGAATCAATGTACGCATGCATGAAGAGACGGACATAAGGTGACTTAAGAAGGTAAACAATGGGATCCATTCTCTTGAATCAGATTTTTTATGAGATGTTTGCCGAGGCACAGAGGCAATTATGCAATCGCTGGAATAGCAGGGCAATAAACATGTTTCTTTCACACTAATTACCTGTAGCGAAGGATGAGCCTGGCTGCAAACCCTGAGGTGGCCGCCCAAAGAGATGAAGGATGAGACAGAGCCTCGATATAAAAGGAAATATGGGGACGAACTGGACTGTATGGGCTATGGAAAGGGCACATGGATTCAGTGGCATGACATTATTAACTCAAGACATTTTTCCAGGGCTAGCTAAGTCACCTTTTATTACAGGAGGCTCTTTGAGATCTTCATTTAAAGGTCTTCAGCTTGGGCTTGAAACATTTCAAGGGCACGCTCCAATAAATATGACTCCAGGTGTATATTTAAACATGTAAATGCAGAGAAATGCACACAGCAGGTAATCCAGATTACAAAAAATCACACGGACTGATATGCATTACATATCACGTGTAACACTAGATTTGTGACTAATCATTATAATTTCAACTTTAGTTTTAAGATTGAATAGTAAACTAACTCCATGGAGTTGCTGCAGATGATCACGCTATACAAAGTGGTCATTTTGTCTTCTTCTTTGTAATCATATATGTTTTTCTCTGTTATTTACAGAGTGCTGGATGTCAAGGACGACCTGTATACAGTATGGTAACAGAGTTTCACTATTCTTCTAGGCTGGGCTTATGTAAATATAAATCACCTTTTGCTGTGAAATTCATATAGATAAATAAACTGTGATGTGTGTGTGCTTTACTTGTTGAGGAAGACTGCGGAATACACAAATTTAGTGACTATAAAGCATGATATAAATCCAATGTTAATGCAATAATAAACAAGTTTAAATCAACCAGTGCTGTAATGAAGCTTCCTGGAAACATATAAGAGGACACACGTATATTTTACCCAACACACAGTGAGGAGGAGGTTTGGAGAAGGAAGCATCTCTCCAAGGATTATGGCTGGAAACCAAGTCTCCAAATCTGCTGTTAGATGCCTATATTTGGAAGGTGTGTCTGAAGAAAAGCTTTTGTTTCATCTACCTACAAATGTAAGAACATAGAGCTGATTACTGGAGCTGATAATGCAGCAGTTAAGGTACTGGACTATGGACCAGAAATATCAGCACGGCCACGGTGCCACAGCTGGACCCTTAACAAAGGCCCTTAACCCTTGGTCCTTAAGTGTTTGGATTGTATCTTATAAGAATGTACCAGTCGTAAGTCTGGTACTACAGGCATAAGTCAGTAAACAGGCACTCGAAATCAGTTTGAAATTAAAAAAACTTATCCCCTCTGTTAAGTACTGTGGAGGGTTTATAATGTTGAGACTGTTATCCCCTCAAAGCCTCGGCACAATTTGTTAGGACACACAATGCAATATCTCCATGAAGTTGAAACAAAGCCTCTCCGCCTCTGCCAAGAACGTACTGGGCTTTGGTTAGATCTTCCAGCAGGACAGTGATCCCACATCCACATCCACACACTGACCACAGGATCAAGCTTTTGACACGTCCATCGAAATCTCCTGATTTAATAATCATTAAAAGCCTGTGGTTCAGCTGAAGAGGAGGATCCCCATGAGAGAGTCTAGAACCAAGGATCAGCAGAGATTCTGGACTGAGGCTTATTAAGACTCAGTGCTGGAACGGCAAAGCGAGGATGCACAAAAACACTAAATGCTGGGGAGCCAATAATTGTGAGAGATTGTTTTGTTAAAGTGTTGTTAGTATGTGGAATAGTGTTCATTTTCTTCGAATAAATCAACTTTTGATTCATCGTTATGGACAGTCCCCTTTTACAGGATAATAGTTTACATACAGAGATATTGCAATCATTTAAAATGATTTTCTAATCAGCAAACAATTGGAGTGAATAGTTGAATCGCATTCTACATATCTTTATTAATTTACTAGTATTTGATATATATATACATATATATATAATTGCCTAGTACTTGGTATGTTCCCCTTTAAATATACTTTTTTTTTCATGTTTTGACCTTGTTTATCCTTGTTATCATTATTAAGGGTTGCTCAGGCTTTGGAGTTCATCATAGGGCCAGGTAGGGGTCAGTGTTGCAACACCAGGAGATGATTGCCCTGTCCTGGAAGGCACCGCTGGAACTCAAACTCAGGTTACTATATACAAAAATATAGAGTGTATGTATACTATACGTATAATATATAACTCCATATAGCATAGAGCAATTGAAAAGTACATTTGAGTGTCATATATGTTATAATAAAGCAATCCACTTTTTATCAGTAACTATATCTGTGGAACTATTTATGATTTACTTGTCATGATATACCATCATACTAAAGTATCGTCAGTCCTCTATGCAGTTTGTACAGTATATTACCTCCGTTGTCCCTTGCTGCTTCCAATGCTGCAGTTCTTCAGTAAATTGCACTATAATCACTGGTGAACATGCAGGGCACTATACACAGTCGATTCTGCTTCGTTCTGGACATTGTGGAAGACTAGTGATTTTGTTGTTGAAGTAAGAAAGAATGCAACAACAAATCATAGTCTACCTCAGTGACCAGGACAAACACGCACCTTGAAATCCAGTGCCGATATAATCATGTTAATTATTGTAATAGCTTCGGATTGTATTGTAATCAGGGCCTGAATGAATGAGAAAGTTTCATGTAGTTATGCTGGTATGAGAGATAATAGTAATTCTTGACTTTTGCAATCTTTATAATTATTTTTCTTTTTGCACGTTTTCTATGGTGTGCTGTTTTCTTCCTTTACACAAAGGTTTAATAAAAAACCATTCAAGGACGTCTCTGTGTCTTTCTTGAACCATCAACAGACAAAGAGAGTGAATATTAATCCAAATCATTCTGTGCACAAACAGAATGAGTCATGCAATTTTTGTTTTTCAGTCTTGATCGCATTGCAAACATGATGTTTGCTCAGTATTTTAACACAAATACCCCAACCGTGCCTGTGTAAATGTGGATAGAATGGATGGGTGCAGTTTCAGTTTGCACTCGTCAGTCTTGAGAATGGCCTGCACAATGAAATGGCATGTCATTGTTAGAGTATCAATTCATTTTGTCTTGGTAATTTAGCAGTCATTGTAGGGGATCAAAACAGGAGCGATGTGACACCAGTGGGTCAGATTGGAAAGTCGGTCTAAATCACATAACATTCGATGGATTTTAAATGTGAGATCTTTCTGGGAAACCTTAGAGCCATCACCTGGAAATTAGTTTCAACATTTGAAGTGGCGTTTCCTGAAGATGGCTCTTACCACCGAGCCAGCGGAGCTGCAGTTTGTAAGCTCACAGAACATTTACATTTCTCCATTACCCTGTTCCTCCACAGTCTGGTTATGGAGTGGAACTGCAGGATCATATTTAAAGAAATGTGAGCTTAATCTCTGGGTGTACAGCTGTCAGCGAGCTGAAGAGCAGAATCCACAAACTATGCTGAGCTGAGAAGATTCCCTTGATCTGTATTTTTCAAAATCATCAAGCATAAGTGGAGGAGACGCAGTGCTGTTATGTTTCCAAAGGAGGCCAGTCAAAGCAAGCTAGTTATTGGGGGGAATTAGGGGCAATGCACCACTTGTAGTCATGACGAGGTCAGCTAGGTGACTAGGTCAGCCACAGCAGGGACCCGGGTTCGGGTTCGGGTCTGGGCTGTGAGTTCGATTTGGGTGATCTGTGTCTGAGGGAGAGGAGGCCTGTCAGGGACAATCCCAGCACTGCGATGGACTGGCGTACCAGAAAAAATCAGTGTTAAAACCTAAGCACCCTGCTAAAATAACAGCAAAGACCAGCACATGTTGTGTTTGGACACTGGTGTGTTGGTCAACAAGCCTTACCAAAAAGACCCTGCGATTTCTCAAGCTACACCAGCACTAACTGGGAAAAATGTCAGATGGTCTTGCTGGTTGATTACCAGCATCCAAAACACAACATATGCTGGTCTTTGCTGTTTATTCTAACAGGGAAAAGGGATTTAAAAATAGTATGAGACATTATTAATTATAATTCATTATGCAAAAACATTTCGTATGCATTTCCCTCTCATTATTCACAAAGACGAATAGCCTTAATAAGCTTACATTTAAGGTAGCCTAATGCATATAAGAAAATGGTTCGAAAAAAACCCATCTGACAAATGCTGTGCAAGTTTAGAAAGCAGTCACGAACGTGCTCGACAATAAAGACACTCGCCATCTCCCAGCTTTTCTAATGTTGAGTCATAATGTCTATTTATTAACAGCATGATTGACTGTTGATTAAAATGACGAGTGCTGCTGTTTACAGGAGCTTTAACGCCTGTTTTGCGAGTAACGCGGTTTATGTGAGAAGCAGGTGCTGATGAGAGGCTGCTGTTGTGAGCTGAAGTGTAGCATGGTGCGTGGTGACCTGGTGCAGGTCCAACTGTACAGGGCGGGGACCAATCATAGACAACATGCCAGTCCATCGTAGGGCACGCACACACTCAGTCACACTGGAATGCTTTATAGAAGCCAATTAATTCTCTGAAATGTGGGAGGAAACCGGAGCACATGGAGGAGTTCAGAGCAGACACAGGCAGGACATTCAGAATCCAAACAGCCGACAGCCAGGCCAGGAATCGAACCCAGGTCTCTGAAGATGTGAGGTTACAGCCTCGATCTGAGTCTCGGGTGAGGCGTGCAACCTGCAGGTCGGGTGTTGGTGTTATAAAGCTTTGAGTTGGCCTTGTGCAATGCCCAGGGTGTACCTCTGCCTGTGCGTATTGAATTTCGGGTTAAGACCGGGTAAATACCTTACAATCTGTAATTGAATGCTCAAAGTGTGACCTAATAAACTGGACACTGAGAACCTTTATCTCATGATAATCATAAATAGGCTATATGATGGTGAGTCATTTTCATCTAATGCTTCTAAATGCATGTGTAGAAATAATTTCACAACAATAACAATTATTTTTATTGTTCCTCAAAGCTGCATCTGTTCTAAATGTGTTTAATAAAGTAATGCAGATTTTGACACTCATTACTGTTACCAAATAAAAAGCCTGTATTTTAACTAACGTCTCCAAAAACAGTTAGAGAATCTGTGCTGTTTGCCCTGTAGATGTTCAGTGATCTGTGCAGTCACACATTAAAGGTCTTTCCTACAGAAACAGGATCCTTGAATCCCACTTGAGTTTTTGCTAGACTGTAACCTGTTATTTGTCCAACCCATATGCCTCAGATCACACTTCCTGCATTGGAACCGGTTATTGTTTAACACTCATAACAAAAAAAAAGACTACTGAATCTGAAACTGAAACAAACAGAGAAATATTTACTAAAAACTTGAGTAGATATAGAATAAAAAAGGAAAGCTTGTCAAACAAACCATGTAATATTAGGTAAGTGCAAATAGCTTTGCAACTTTCAGGTTATGAATAAAATTACTACAATTAAAATGATTCTAAAATATCATATTTTTAACTACATCTCTTCAAAAATAAAGTCAAAGATATTTATATAGCAGTTTTTTTGTCTCAAAGCAGCTTTACAAAAATCTAGGCCCAAAGCCAAAATTGAGCAAGCCAGGAGTAACAGTGGCAAGGACAAGCTCCCTAAATTTTGTAAGGAAGAAACCTTGGGAGGAACAAGAATCAAAATGGGACCCGACCTCCTAGGGCATAAAAAATTAATTAATTAATAATAATGATAATAATAATAATAATAATAATAATAATAATAATAATAATAATAATAATAATAATAATACATACATACATACATACATACATACATACATAAAATAAATAAATAAATGAATAAATGGTCTTAGTTCTGATGAAGGAACAGAATCCATTTCACATCAGAGATAGAAGTCGACTCTACATTGTTATCCCTGTTTTAAGAAAATCGACTCTTTTTGGGATTCAGTCCCAGCCCGGGTTGTGCCAAATGTTCCAACAAATATTATTTAAAAATTAAAGCTAAATTCAGTTATTTATATAGTTATGTAAGCAAGCTAAATTTTTAATTTTTAATTTTAAAATTTAAATGTTAAATGAAAATTGGAAACAATATTAAAGGACAGAAAAATAAAATCTACGCTCTGATCATTGAGCCAAAACAATTACACTTCAAATCTTTGGAGTCTCCTTTGCTAACTCGCAAAAAACGGAGAATCGACTCCTTTTGGGACTCGCTACCAGTCCACGTTTGTGCCAAAACCTAGCTAAAATTTTTAAAATATAAAATCTACAGAGGCCAAACACAAAACAAACAAAAAACGACTTACAACGGAAGTTCAAATTGATCTGTGCTGTTTATTGGCCATGGCGTCGAAACAAATACACTCCAAAGCTTTGGAGTCGACTCCCTATTGTTATGCACTGGAATCAGAGAATCAACTCTTTTTGGGGATTTGCTCCCAGCCCAAAAGTTTGTGCCTCTTGGCTGTGGGCAGAAACATGGAGTCAGGAACAACGGTAAGTGCAGAAGTTTGTTGTAAACTCAACCGTTCTGCGCCACGATTTGCATTTTCAGGTTACACGCTGCAAACTTAGCCATTGACGAATGGATAAAAAGTGGCTTTCTTTTGGATGATCTTTTAATATTGTGAAAGAAAAATGGTGGAAAACTAGCGCTTCTCTTTATGTAACGCTAGCTTGCTAGCGGTTTTTCTCTGGCTAACCATTGTGTCATCACTGCTAAGAAAGTTATACTTTTGATAATAATATCGACTTAAGTCATAAAATAAAGGTTTGGAAAAGCACGTTTAGCCGCATAACACGGCTTTTTGATACGTGTGCTGATTTTACTTGTGTGAACATAACGTTTTAAAATGTAATGTTAATGTTTCCTAAAAGGGGACAAAACAAAAACAAGATTGGTGAGCTTGAGGTGCAGATAGATTTAAGAGTAAAAACTGCTGACTTATTACTGTGTAATAGCAACAGGACATTACGGTACTTAATTTGGGTTAACCCTATTTTTATTCTCTATTACAATCCTGTATCGCAGTAGTTGGTACTTTGTTGAAATATGTATTATATAAAAATATTTGACCAATCCTTTATACGAGTTAAACGATTTACAGTTTTCAAATATGCACTGGGTTTCACATCCAGCCAATGCGGAGTATGTACCAGCTGTTTATTCTTTATGATCATATGTTTGCACGTTTGGTGTGTATTTGATAACGTAACGTAAAGTGATATTTACTCAAGTGTACCAAGAAATAAAGCACTACTACTACATATGTTTAGCCCACAAATAAACATCTGTGCCTCTGATGAATGGTTCATTTTTTTATCACAGTGATCTTACTAAAAAAAGATGGGTGCAGGATCCTGAGCACGGTTGTACCCCGGTGCTGTAGAGGTCATGTCTCCCAAAGTGGCGCAGCAGCAGGCCAAGGCGGAGGACACGGCGGTGCAGGTAGCAGTGCGAGTGCGCCCGCTGCTTCCTAAAGAAGTCCTGCACAATCATGAGAGCTGCATTACCGCCCTGCCCGAAGACAGAAGAGTTACTCTCGGCCATGATCGTCACTTCCACTTTGATTTTGTCTTTGGTGAAAGCGTCGCTCAGGACGAGGTATACGCAGACTGTGTCCAGCCCCTCATCGAGGCGTTCTTTCAGGGTTTCAATGCCACTGTTTTTGCTTATGGACAGACCGGCTCAGGCAAAACCTACACCATTGGGGAGGCGAATATGTGTGAGTATTTTGGTTGATGCTGACCTTCCCACCGAGGATCCTAAAGTGACTCTGTGTATCAGACTAAATAATGCAGATGTGCTTAAGTATTTTATTCAGTATCGTATGCATCTGTTAATGTTTACTTAGGTAAATTAGTTTCATTCTTACATTTATCATCTAAACCACTCCCCTTTTTGAGTCTTGGTCCTCCTAAGGTTTCTTCCTTAACTTTTAGGGATTTTCCTTGCCACTGTGACCCTGGGCCTGCTCAGTTTGGGATTGGCCCTAGATGTACTGAAATCAAAAAGCTGCTTTGAGACAATGCTCCCCTTATAAAAAGCGCCATTGAAATAAATCTGACTTAACATGAATTTTTGTTATTATGATCCGCCCGAGTGTATTTTGGTTCTTTCCTTTAGTCTTACCTTCTAATACTTTTCTGTGACAACTGAAGAACTCTGCCAGGACCAAAGATTTTCTCGGTTTGAATAGAATAGCATGCTTCTTGTTAAAATCTCCCTTTGAGTTCACGCACGTTTTGGATGCCAACAACACTTCCCCCGGCGCAGCTGTCACTGCTTGAACGCACAGCCCCTCATGCCATCTGAGATCTTGATTTTTTGGCATTTGGCTGCGCAGAGCGATTACTAACCCACTGCTGCTTTCTTGGCTGCAGCCTCCTTTGGCGATGACGAGCAAGGGATCATTCCCAGAGCCGTGGCTGAAATCTTCAAGCTCCTGGATGAGAACGACCTCAGCGATTTCTCTGTCCGAGTGTCCTACCTGGAGGTTTACAAGGAGATCTTCAGAGACCTTTTGGAGGTGGAGACGGCCAGCAAGGACATCCATATCCGCGAGGATGACAAGGGCAACATAGGTGAGGAGCTCTGAGCTCGCTCAGGGCTGGCTGTGAAATGTCATGTATTTCATACGGATTTGCACAAATATTCAAATGGCTTTCTCATCTTTTCACCTAATAAAGTGATATCGGGTGAGATCTGTAACCTTCAGTCAGTCTTCCAGACATAATATGCTGCGCTGTGTGTTCATAACACGCGTTGTATGTCACGGTGAACAATACAGTCAATAAGGAATATGCTCAAGGGCTTGTGATTAACACGCGCCAATCACTTTGGTTGTGCTCACGGGCAGGGAAACCAAAATTACAAGCATCCTAATCACTGAAATTAGCATAACATTACTGCTTTTTGATCATGTGGTTAAGTGAAGTCTTATGGAATAATTGGAGCTTGAGAAAACAGTTTATTTGTCGGCATATTTGTGAGCACGGTGCACCTACGGTTATGACTGAGCACGCTGCAGGCAGCTCTCGTTTCCTGACACACATCCAGTAAATAGATCTCAAATGATGAAATGAGATTGATTGGAAATGGCAAGTCTCACTTTAGCTTTAGAGTATTACGAGCAATTAAACAGAACTTGTCCTATAAGCAGGCTGGGGATTTTTTTGTGTGTGTTGGTCACAGAGAATGGGTATTAAAAATGTCCTTTGTGAAACCAGGTGGATGATTTGTCGTGAGTAGAAGTAGGGTTAGATCTGTTAAGTCAGGAATTAAAAGGAGATTCATGTGGTCTTGTCTTTGCAGTGTTATTGTTTTGTAAGGTCTATACAATGAGTTTTGGAGCAGTTGTCCGGCCTGTGGTAATAAGTATAGGTGGGCAATCCCACTTTTAAACGAGGAAGATATTGTGCTGTGTGTTTCCCACAGTTCTGTGCGGAGTAAAGGAGTGTGAAGTGGAGGGACTCGACGAGGTCTTAAGCCTTTTAGAATCCGGAAACACGGCCCGGCACACAGGAGCCACCCAGATGAACCCCCACTCCAGCCGCTCTCACACCATTTTCACCGTGCTCCTGGAGCAGAGACGCGGCGGCTCGCGGGCCGCCGGCATAAACCCGCAGATCCTCTCCTCCAAGTTCCATTTTGTGGACCTGGCCGGATCGGAGCGCATTCTAAAAACTGGAAACACCGGGGAGAGGCTCAAGGAGAGCATTCAGATCAACAGCGGACTTCTCGCACTGGGAAACGTGATCGGGGCGCTCGGGGACCCGAAGAGGAAAGGCACTCATATTCCTTACAGGGACTCCAAAATCACCAGGTGAGAAATGGTTCACATTTTAATTTGTTTGGAAGATGGACAGTCCTTGGTAAAGCAGAACGGCTTTGAGTTCAGAGACATTTGTTCATCTGCATAATCTGGCGAATTGTTATCATCAGTAGTAATCCACTGGATTGTTTAATTTGCTTTAAAGACCATTTATTATAATCTAAATAGGACTAAAGGAAACTGAAAGAGAAGGATAATTCATGTTAGAGTAAATTAAGTAGTCATTTATAGGTAGGTAAAGGTTTTAATTGGCTTTTAAATCATGTGATCACGTTGCAGATTTTAAAATGTAACGTAAAACCATGCAAATCTTCTGTGCATTCTGTTTTTTTTTTTTTTTTTTGCTGATATATTTACACTCTCGTTCTTCGGGTTGCATTTGAACAAACTAGTACTTTAAGCTCTGCCCTGAATAAATAACAAACTGGATCGTCATCGCTGTTCCCTCAGGATCCTAAAAGATTCCCTCGGAGGCAACGCCAAGACGCTTATGATCGCCTGCATCGGCCCCTCGTCCTCTGACTTTGACGAGAGCCTGAACACCCTCAATTATGCCAAACGGGCTCGCAACATCCAAAACCGGGCCACGGTAAACTGTCGGAGCGAGCCGGACCGCGTGGAGAGCCTGGAACTCCAGATCAAATCTCTGAAGCGCGCCCTGGAGGCCCGGCAGCGCTCGGAGACCCGAATCCTGGCCCGTTCGGAGCCTGAACGCCGGACGCGCTCCTTGGAGCCGGACGTGAGTAGGCTGCAGGTGGAGAGCGCCCACTACAGGACGTGCACAGACTCGGCGTACAGGTTGCTGATGGAGCTGCAGGGCGAGGGAACGCTGAACCCCAGCCAGCTACTGCGCGTGAAGGAGTGGTTTTGCGCCGTGGAGGAGGAGCGTAGCGGCCTGAGCACGGTCTCCGGGCTGGACAGCGGCATCGAGAGCAGCTCAGCCGAGGACAACGCCGCTCTGAAAAAGGGCCGGGAGCTTTTAAAGTGCCAGGTGCGCCATTCTACTGGAAGTGGTGGTTGACCGATAGGGGTTTCTTAATGGCTGATATTTAGAGAGCAGCTTATAAAACAGTAATAATAAATGAGACATGAATTGCTGAACAGAAATAAACATCTGTTTAAGCTATGTCTGTGATGCGCTCTCTTTTTGGTCATTTTTTATCAATACAAAAAAAGAGATGTATTTATTATTTATTATTTGCTCTTATTGTATTGTGAAATACATTTTTCGAAAGACATTCAGTGCAGTAGTCAAATGTAATACCAGTGACTTCTCTACTCTCGAATGATTTCCTATACGCTGGCGGATTTTCTCTGGCGTTCAGGAGGACTGGAGCAGGGGCAGGGATGACTACATTTCCCAGCTTCAAGCCCAGATCCAGCAGCTAGAGCAAGAAAACACAGACTTCCTTGCTGCACTGGAAGATGCAATGGAACAGTACAAACAGCAGGTAGGGGAGCAGACACCGGTGAAACTTTCTAATGTGTTTAATGGGAGTACAGCTGAGATTTGTCTTTTTCCTTTGGCCTTTATTCCAGAGCGATAAACTCCAGGAGCAGCAGGATCTCATCGTGGAGCTTCACTGTCTCCTGGCCCAGCCAGGCATGAGGCTGCTGCACCTGGCACCAAGACCACACACTGCACCCATTAAATCTGTACAGCAAGCGACCCTCGGCCCGGGCCGATTAACACTGCTGTACAACGGAGACACCGGGGGAAGCCCCGCCCAACAGGTGGATTCCCGTCCCCTTTATCCTAAAGTAACTCCATGACCTGCCAGGACACTGAACGATGTGATGTTGTCATGTTGTCTATACAGAAGAAAAACTCTGTGTAGCTTATAGTAAGGCCTTTATACACAGAACACGATGCAAAAATGCAGAACATTCTGAGATCTTGCCTGGTTCAAATGTTTTCGCAGCCAAAAAAAGTGGAACAGCTGAAGGACAAGTGTTCTTCAAGTGATGAAACGTGCAAACGTTGATACCGAGGATGTCCAATTTTGGAAAAAAGAAAGATTCTCAAAAAGAAAGGGTCTCATCCAGGAGCTTTCGACACCATCTTTCGATTTAGGAGGTCTATCCGGTTACACATCAGATTGAAGCTTTTACTCAAATATAATTTCTGATGATTTATGAATAACATGGCTATTAGTTCATATTTATCTTATATTATTTTTGACGTACAACATACAATCTAGTCCAAGCAATTGTGGGCTTGGCAGAGGTGGGATTTTAACCCTGGACCTTCTGCTCCATAGTCTAGTGCCTTAACTGCGGGCTACCACACTCCTAGCTTGGACATTTAATAAGCAATTACAATGACTCTGTGGTTCTGAATAGGCGAGGGAACAACAGAAGACGGAAACACCGGTTTGCTTGGTCTGGTTCCAAGATTGAAAAGGCGAATGTTTGTGAAAATCAAAGAGGGCAAACAATATTTTTGCTGTCTGAAAAATCATGTTTGGTGTGGAGGATCGCATCATTAAACACAAGCTCGAACGAATTCACTGTTTGAATAAACTGCACAAAAAAATCTCTTTCAAGTGATAACAGCCTACAGATAATATTTTAACTTTCTGTACTTTTTGTACTAACTGTAACTTTCTGTACTGCCAATCAGTAACATCGTACAGACGTCATTTTCTGCAGAGCGCATTTTCTACGACGTGTTATTTATTCCCACTACTGTCTTTTATTAAAAACATGCAGTGTGCGAATAGAAATGGTTTGTAACATCAACATTTCCATGGGTATAGCGGAACAGTAATCTTAAAACTATATCAGATTTCTTCCACTACACGCAAGCTAATGCACACTGCATAAAACAATGCTGATATTCTCTAATATCTGCCTCATGATGCCAAAAGTATTAACAGAAAACGAATCCTGCCTTTTCAGGCCGGTCTGGGAGCTTCTACAGGCAGCCATTCATTTCCTGAACAGGCCCGGTGGGACTGTGGACAGAGAGACAAGGAGTCGTACGGAGAGGACCGAGAGCACGAGGACGGCCAGAGCAGAGGAGTCAAAGACAAACGCAAGTATGGAGACGCTTTACTTTCGGTACAGGTCTACATCAGGGAAACGACAGTAATTACCAGTAGATGCCAATTAGCTGTGCGCGTTTCAGAAGCAGGCATCAAATTATCATGGAGGGAGCTCTGAACTGTAATGCCGAGGTAGCAGAGAAATCTCCTTTTAGAGCTGTAATTTAGAAAAAGGGTGGGTGTGCAAAAAATACAGCAGCAGAAAAAAGGTTTGACCCGCGTTGAATTCTGTACTTCAAAACGATTAATGATCAGTTGATTAGCTGCTGGCTATGTTATTTGCTTTCTCTAGCCTCGTGGTGCAGTAGGTATTTTAAATATAGACCTACGTTGGTGCCACTCTAACATCGTGGACATGAACTTCTGATTGTGTTCATGTTGCTTTTCCAAAGGTGTACGAATATTACCTGGTCAAAGAAGGACACGTCCCTTCAAGGATCGCCTGGAAGATCTAGGCCTTCTCTGTGTCAGGTGCTGGGGCCAGGCCACCCCCCGGTGCCCCACTACAGCAGGCGGACATGTAAGTACAATCCTCTAATCCCTAATACAGCTGACCAGTTATGATTTGGATGTCCTTCTGATCTTACTTGTCCTGTGAAGTGGAATGTCTCCACTCTGTACTCTTGGGATGAGCAGAACAATGGCACTGACAGTCTGGGACTGACGTGTGTGTGTGTGTGTGTGTGTGTGTGTGTGTGTGTGTGTGTGTGTGTGTGTGTGTGTGTGTGTGTGTGTGGGACAGCTAACAGCACCATCGGGGACGGCTCGGTGCTGGAGAGTCTGAGAGGCTGCATGTGGGAGCTGAGCTCAGACAGAGGGCTGCTCCTGGCTCAGCAGAAGATCAGAGAGCTCTCGGTCACCATCCGCATGAAGGAGGAGCTCATCAAGGAGCTGGTCAAAACTGGTAAGGCTCGTCCTGATTAGTGTGCCGCGGAGGCGGAGCATTATTATATTATAGGTTTAAAAGCGATTAAGCACTGTTTGGCTCTTTTCATTCACTGTAAAAGCCTTTTCATACCAAGTCTGAGTTTTCCAGACGCTATGCTTTATGTCTAAACCCTCTGAAAACTCCCTGTCCGCTTTCTCTTTCTTTAATTTCCTTTCTCTTAATGTGTCAGAGATGTGATCGCCATGTCTTTTTCAAATCGTCCACTTAAAAAAACAAAGACACGAGCGAAGAAGTGTGGGAAGCTCTAGTTTGTTTTTGTGAGCATGAACAGGACTTGGATAAATAATCAAATGGTTCCTTACAGTCTCTGTGAGCTTTATCACCATCATTCTCCAGCCTTTCAGTTCGATTTAAACCAGATCTTTTCTTTAATATCCATGTTTTTAGAGGCAGCCTGTCGCTCGTCCTATAAGCACTCGATGAGCTGTTCTGCCCGGCAACCGAGCTCTGATTGGTCAGCCTGATTTTAATGCAGAATGCAGAACAGGCTCCGAGAAAACACTTTGCACTGCATCGCAGTCCTTCACTGCCAGTGATGTGTGTGTGTGTGTGTGTGTGTGTGTGTGTGTGTGTATAGGTAAGGACGCCCAAGCCATGAACAGACAGTACAGCCGGAAGGTGGCTGATCTGGAGCAGGAGGCCGATCAGGCCCGGGCAGAGCTCACCGAGGCCCACAAACAGCTGCAGGAACTGGAGGTGCAGGGCAGCCGTGATGCTGCTGACCGCTCCAAAGCTCAGGAGTGCAGGAGGAAGATCGCAGCTGCACAGAGCAAAGTGCAGGTCCGGGCTTTTCGTGTGTGTTTTGGTTTATTGTTTGTAGGCATTGTAGCTCAGATTTACTGTCCCCCCATTTCTGCATAATTAATACCCACCTCCGATTTGGTTGTGAAGGACCTTGTAATTTTTAGGGATGGAGTTAAAAGGTGACATAACACAGTAAGTTTCTGAAACCATGCTGTCATTTCTATCCCTGACTTTTCATGTGTGGCTGCTGTCACCCATCGAACCTATTTACCAGGAAAAGAACGATGTAGTACTGAATCATAACAGCGTGAGATTTTCATCGTGGCAGTTTAATTTGATGGGTGGCAGTGCCTCCATGCTTTTTACTCGATGGTTGCACATTTGATTTCCCCGTGGAGCATTAAGACGTTGGGACAGAGCGCTGCAGGGCTGCTGCTCTAGCCGTCCTCGTGCTATCTTTCTTCTGGAGATGGTCCTTGGGCAATCGAGCAAGGGGTTTAATCCAAAATCACAAAACCTTGCAATACCCACCAGATAGCTCAGGAAAACATTCATCTTTTCAGTGCACGTTAGTTGATTTGGATACATATTAACCCATTCGTCTTTGGGATAGGCACTGTTTCATTAAGACTGATTTTATTAAGAAATGTCACTCAATTAATGCTTTCTTTGTCTGTCTGCCCTTTGCTTCTCTTTGCGTGTCAATTCCAGTGAAGAAGGTATGACTTCCCACTCCTGTAGCACGGCTTTTACCTGAATACTAAATTACCCTGTTGGATCACCTTCACTAATATCATGTTGATGTTTCTGTCTGTTTTGATCACCCGTATCTCTGTGTCTAATGTTTGCTTAGCCAGTCGTACCCAAGCATGTGCCATATTACGTAATAACAGACATCGAATCCCATCACTGATCGGCACATAGGATCAGTCGGACGTGCCTATGATCTAAGCTCCAGCTCTGCGTCTCAGGTCTTGAAGCAGAGGCAGCGGGACACGGCACAGCTGGCCTCCCTGTCGGTGCAGAGCGAGCGACGCATACAGGAGTTGGAGAGGAGCGTGCAAAGCCTTCGGCAGCAGCAGGACCAGCTACAGCGCCGGCTCAGGGAGGAGAGTCAACAGAAAAGGAGGCTGGAGAATGAGATGCAGCGGGGCAAACACCGCGTCAAGGTCACGGTCGCTTCGTGTTGGTTCAAAATCGGGCTTGTGGTTCCAATGGGTTATGATGTCATAAATCGGTAATCCTTAGAAGTTGCTTTGGAACTGAAGCGCTCAGGTCTGTGTTTAGGAGCTGGAGATAAGGAACGAGCAGCAGCAAAAGATTCTGCGGATTAAGACTGAAGAAATCGCGGCTTTCCAGAGGCAGAGGAGGAGCGGCAGTAACGGCTCGGTCGTCTCTCTGGAGGAGCAACAGGTACAGACCCGGACAAGCTTCAGCGCAGCCTCATCAAAGCAAGAATTAAATATTTACTGAAGCCGCCCAAAGCTTGGTGCCAACCAGCAGGCTGCTTAGCAGTCCTGTGTGTTTTGTGGTTTGCTTAGAAGTTGTGTAATTGGGGGCCTAGGTAGATGATTGAATGTAATCCTGACTCAGAGGTACACACAATCACAAAAAAAATAGTTTTTGTAATGTTCTCAGGTATCCTTATAGAAAACTGCAGCTTACTTTAACACACATCCTATAAGCAAATATTTAATTAATAATAATAAAATAAAAGTTGCTTGACTTTAAAATGACCTAATTACTATGAAAATGCACAAAAAATACCCCTGAATGGAAAAGGTCCAGCATTCTAGAATAAAAAACACCCAAATGTTGCAAAGAGTTGTAACATAATGCTGGTTCTCATGAAGTGCTGTGTCCAACAGCTGGATAGATGGATCTCCACCTCCTTCATTTCTTAAGAACCTTTGCTTTAATGGTGCAACGTTCTGACACAATCCATTTAGAACTTGTGTAAAAGCATTATTGAAGACTAAAGTGGTCCTGGATATGAATCTGCAGTGTTTTCATGTTTTATAGGGTTTAAAAATCCTAGTCTGTCATACTTTCAATGGACTGTACATTCTATTTAAATGATTTATCCTATAGGGGATGCGTTTGTGTTTTTGAGGCACTCGGGCTCTGCCATTTTCGGTCAGATAAATGAAGATTTTTCTTAGGTTTTTATTAAGATGTCTGACTGGTGTGCTTTCCATATCGAAAAGAAAAACACATCCCCAGTCTGCTGTGCTAGACGTAAAACGTTCAGTGTTGACAGGTCTGCTCATGGCTTGTTTCAGCGTGTACTCAGAACGCACTCGGTGCCTTAACTCACCCTCTCGGGGCCTGGTATTTGCGCTCGTGTTAGGAGATAGGTGTTGGTGTTGTCTGTGTGGTAAGCATGTTAGGTCATGTTTCAGACTTTCTCACTGGTGTTTGAAATCGTACGCAGCTCACGATTCAGCCTCTGATATCTTTTATGACTGTGAGCAGAAGATCGAGGAGCAGAAACGGTGGCTGGATGAGGAGATGGAGAAGGTTCTGGAACAGAGGAGAGGTCTGGAGGACCTGGAGGGAGAGCTCACCAAAAGAGAGGAGATCCTGGCCAAGAAAGAAGCCTTGCTCTTAGAGCGCAGCGGCCTGGAGACCAAGCGGCTGCGCTCCAGTCAGGTCTGTGTAACTGGACTCATGCAATGCTCTGCGGCGTTCGTTCATTTAGGGTGCAACTTTTAGGCTCCAGACCCTTCCCTGTGACCCTGACAGGGGTAAACAGGAGGTTTTTGGCTTTGTTTTGCTTTCCTGCGAACAGACACAAGAGTGATCTTAGCAGCACCTTTAGATGTTAGACTTGGAAGATAAAATTAGAAGGTTTTATCTAGATTTATGACACTTGTTTTGAATTTGCATATTTTACTCTTTTTTTTGCCCTCACCCCACTTTATAAATGAGCATGTACCCTAAAAGGGGTGCCAATCCTTCACTTACATACGGTTGATGTCCCCTGCCTGGCCTGTCCTCGCTCAGGATAGCCCAGTCTTGCCTTGCCCAACCTAGACAAAAGGCGCTATCTGGACTCAAATCAGTTACCGCTCGAGTACCCTATAAATATAACAACAATTCACATATTATTCAAAAGGAAAACCGTCCAATCACTGTGAAATACAGATAACTACCTTTATTTGACCTTATATTTAACCACATATCCAGAGTGACACTGGATTCAGAAACCTTCAGCACCCAAACGCTTTTTGTACCGGTACTGCACGTCGAAGCGTAGCTCCGGCGCCATGGTGATCGTGGCTGTCTCTCCACCAGGCTCTGAATAAAGATTTGGCCATGCTGTCGAACCGCATTGAATTTCTGGAGCGGGAGCTGAGCGAGCGGAACGGCCAGCTTCGCAGCAGCAGCGCTCAGGACTCCCAGCACATCCGACAAGAGATCTCAAACCTGCGGCAGGAGAAAGAGCAACTCCTCAAACAGAAGGTGGAACTGGATGACAAGCTGCGTCAGGGCGACCTGCTCTCTCCTGAGGTGGGTGGTCTTCGAGGAAAGCCGCGGATAAAATAACGCAGTGGTATTTTACAAAGAAGTAAGCGAGGCAATCCGAATAAGGTCAGACTTCCCCGTAGGAGGAGCGCACCCAGTTCCAGCTAGACGAGGCCATCGAGGCTCTGGATGCTGCCATCGAGTACAAGAACGAGGCCATCACTCAGAGGCAGAGGCAGCTGAGGGCGTCAGGCAGCATGCTCACACAGTGGGAGTTGAACCTGATGGCCAAACTCGCCTACCTGTCTGCCTCCGAGACCCGCGCCCTGCTGTGCAAGTACTTTGATAAGGTCTGACCGGTCTTTCTTCTGCTTGATCTTTGTACGATTTTGACACTACTCTGATCTTTGCGGTCTCTTGTGATAACGATAAACCTGCGAGTCTGTGTGCGCAGGTGGTGTGTCTGCGGGAGGAGGAGCGCAGGCAGCAGTTGGCTCTGGCCGAGCTGGAGATGCGTCTGAAGGAGCAGCAGTGCCTGGTCGGCTGGCTGGAGGCGGCGCTAGAGCGCCAGCAGCTGGACACGGACCGCAGGCTCACGCAGCAGCAGAAAGAGCATGAAAGAAACGTGCAGCTCCTGCTCCAGCAGTGCAGGGGTGAGCCTCGAACCCGTCCAGCATGCACTTCGTTTTGTGCGATCTAAATGTCTGATGTGCTTTAGTACGTATTAAAAAGCCGATGGATGCTAGTCACGTGAGGTTTGCGCTGGTAGTGAGCGTGTCATGGGAACTTGAATCGGGGGGTGTTTTGGCCTTTAAACAGGCCGAAAGTTTACAATTTTGTGTTATGTCTGAAAGGGGTGTCACAATATATGTAGTAATTTTCATTTTTTTCGATATGGGGGTTTTGATATGATACGAGCTGTAAGGCGAAGACATTAAGATTTAATTTAAAAAAAAAACACTTTCCTGAGCCGTTCTGAACCGGCACTACTCAGAAGCAGAAGCATAGCAGGAGAGCCAGCTGCAGTTCTAGACCAACAGATTAGGCATGCTGCAGTGTTACATGTGCGACACCTAGTGGCAGGTTATGTAATAGGTTCTGTGTTCTCAAATATAATAAATAAGTTTAGAAATGATCTCTAGTGCAAAGCTGGAGAGAAACTGGAGACAAATCGTTCAGAACAGAGTGTGGACCCTGAGGTGTCTGGACCACACCCTTCAAAAAAGAAATCAGCAATGGCAGAGCTCTTTGGTGATTTTTTTGAACCCCAGCAAAGCGAGCCATGTTCCAAGTTTGCAGAGCAGGAAGTTGTACTGGCGCAAAGACACCAGTACATTTTATATTGTGGAATTTCTGTATCGTTGCACTCCTAATGTGATGCCCAGCGGCTCCAGTGAAAGATTTTCATACTGTTCATCTGTAACAGACCAAATGGACGAAGGTCTGGCTGGCAGACAGAGGCAGTATGAGGGCTTGATCCACAGCCTGAGCAAAGAGTTGAACCTGTGCAAAGCAGCCAATCAGGAGCTCAGTGCCAAAATAAGGGACATGTGCGGACACGGAGATCAAAGCAGAGGTCAGTGTGCCGGTACCGCGCCTTTAGTTTGGGCAGATGTTTCTTGACTTGACTCCTTAATGAACCTCAATGGACGTTTTTTGCTTTTTCTGGCAGCTGGGGCGGAAAGGCTACAGTACAGGGGCACTGGAGACAGTCCCAAGTGCAGCTCCGAACCCGACAGAGCGAACAGGTCGAGGGACGGAATGAGGGAGCTGGTAATGGCGCCGCTGCCCCCGACGTGGAGGCGCTCTTCCCTGCCCACCGAGGACCAGCATGGCATGGAGGAGCTGAGGCAGAGGGTGGCCTGTGAGCCCCCCGTAAACAGAATCGTCCAGCCCAGTTTGAGCATGAACGCCACACACTGGAGCGGGTCGGGCACGCCGGCCCTGAGCAAACCGCGGCGAGACTTCCGCAGGTCGAGCCTGAACACTGGACTCGGGTCAAACTCGGCTATCATTGATGTGCGGAAAAATCCAGTGTAGCAAAAAAAAGCCTTAAAACTGCTTTCGGGACTGTTTTGTGTACGTTTTTATGTGCTGTATCTGTGGTTCGTCTTATTCGGTGCTAAATTATACTGTGTATTTCCATCCACTCTTTGTTTACTAGTTTCCTGTTTCACGTTTTGTGTTCAGTATAAAAGCGCTTGTTCATGTCATGTCAGCTTTGCTGATGCAGATTCAGGTTCGAGTTTGTCCCCAGTGAATGCCACAGGGGAATTTTAACTTGCGGTGAAGGAATGTTTGAAGGGAACACACCTCTAAAAGCCTATTCACAACAAGTGCGCTAGGGGTTTTTTGTCCTTCTTTTAATTTCGCCGTGTCTTTCTCACATCGTCCAATTAAAAAACAAAGACGTGAGCGAAGACTAGTGCAGGAATACTTAGGTAAATACTCAATCGGTTCCATCCGGTCACTGTGAGCTTCATCACCATCATTCTCCAGCCTTTCGGTTCTATTCCACTAGATCTTTTCTTTAATATCCATGTTTTTAGAGGCAGCCTGTTGCTCATCCTATAAGCTTTTGATGAGCTGTTCTGCCCGGCAACTGAGCTCTGATTGGTCAGCCTGATTTTAATGCAGAACGCAGAACCTTCAGTCAGTTTCGGACTCTATGTGAAGGACGGCCTTAATATCCTTGTGTTTTTGTTTTGTATTTTTTTGCAAAACCCTGAGCCTGTACAGTCTATTGCTTTTAAATGCTGATACTGAGATCAGTATTATATTTTATTGAAAGTACACATGCTATCACCACCTCCTTCACAGTCAGGTGGAAAAAGGTGAGTTCTTTTTAGGGGTGTGTGATATGCATCATCTATGATAATATCTTAATTGTCTTTTTAACAATGTGAGCTGACATTATCGAGTATGTCACTCATTTTTAAAAACCATACCTTAAGAGTGCACATATTCACTGCGTCGTGTAGCCTGGTAGGACAGACTAGGATAGGTCGGTTAAAGCATTCTACCTAAAATACTGACGTTAAAAATGAGTGATTAAACTGTGCCACCAGACAAAATAAAGACCACCAGTCCTACATGGCGTAAGATCTAATGGCATGGAGGTGGTTTGGCTTTGAAAAGATGAATGTTGCTCGAAAGACTATGATGTGCAAACTATGTTGGAAATTGTGTGTCGAAAGATTACTTGTTTCACCATAGTCGAGCCACTACACTGCCAAAAGGTCGTCTGATTATCTTTATCCCAGAAAATATTGAGATTTACATTTCTGCAAATATCACACCTCCTTAGTTCTTTCTTGAAATAAGACCTGGTAGTTTTTGGCCTTATTGTAGTGCTTATAGTCCTCCAAGTGAATAAATGATGTCAGGGTGCTGGGGGTCTAACTCGGTAAAGGGGAACCACGTTTGGTTTAATACAGTAGTAATATGTTTGTTTGGTTTTTTCCCTCCAGCCAGGGGCGCCATATAGGGGGCACTTAGGACGATTCTAAGGGCATGTGACTGACAGGGACCCTAAATTATGTATTATAAGATTTTATATCAATATTAAACTATTACATTTTCATCGTTCCTATAATATTTTCGCTTTAAAAATGCTGTATTTTATTCTTCTTGTTTGACGAAGAGGAAACATTCAGAGCCTCGGATTTGCCTGATTAACGCCACTCCCTTTGTTTTTAGTTTAAATGGTTGAGTCCTCAAAACAGGTGCGAAATTAGTGCACGGATAGCTGGGAGAGAATTGTGAAGTTGCATAAAAAGTCGGGTAACAGTCTGGTTACCAGAGACAAAGAAAAAGTACAAAGACTGGATAAAGAAAGAAAAGGTAAACAGTATGTCATCCAAATTTTCTCACACAAAGGTGGGTGTATTCTGTGAGTTGTGGAAATGAACCTGTTAACTTAGCTTAGTCCACGTGAAATATGCTAATGTTTGTTATTTAATGTATTCGCAAATATTAAGTGTTTACATTCCACTTCTTTTTTCACTCCTCACTGTGTACGGCTTTGCGTAATTGCACGGGCTCAGTAGGAATTTATTATTATTATTATTATTATTAGTAGTAGTAGTAGTAGTAGTAGTAGTAGTAGTATTCTATAAAATCCTTATAATTAAATTATTTACAAAAAAATAATTAAGCACGGTACTTTATCATGTAACTTTTCCGTACCCTGCTACAAAATAAAAGCACATGCCTTTTATGCTCGCTTGTGTTGGTTTTTGCAGGTTTAGTGTTTATCTGGCAAAAAACATAGCTTTAGAATCATGTGCTGTTTTTGCTGGTGAACATTTCAATTCATTATGTTTTAACAAACTTATATTTGTTTGTTTGTTTGTTTGTTTTGTCATTGTTGTTTTTAATAAAGATACAAGGCAGATTTCAAATTCATTTTAAGTGGAAAGGTTAATGTATATTTAAGTTGTATTTATTTTAAGTTATTATCGATTAAGCATAAGATAATTATCTTTTCAGTAGTTTAACCATTAAAACTTTTTAAACTGTAAAACTATTTAAATCCCCAGCAGTGCCCCTGGGGCTGTTCTAGGACAGGCTAATACTGCATACGTTTACATTTCCAACTACAACAGTTTTACAGTTCATTTTCAGGAAAGGTAATAGTAAGTCTTTAAAAAAAAAGAAAAGAAAAGGAAAAAAGTTTACCGAGCCAGCCAGGAGTCGAACCTAGAATCTTCTGATCCGTAGTCAGACGCGTTATCCATTGCGCCACTGGCCCGTTGAAGTTTGCAGTGGAACCGATTCCTTATGACATAGCGTCAGTGCTTTTGAAATAGATTCTGTATCGGTTCTTCATGAATCTGGGATGGTTCTATCAACATAGATTATGTATCAATTGGCATCAGTTGATTCTTTATTCAGTGTTTCTGTGTCTGTTTTTCTGTACTCGAATATCAGAGTTTATCTTTATGAATTCGTGTTCTGACCCACGTCCACAAGCATAAAAACTCTGTAAATAATAATCACTCTTATATCGAGTTTGGACTGTATTAAAAACAGTTTTAACTCTGAATTGTTTGTTTGGCTAGCGTTAGCGTTAGCTCGGCGTAGAGCTTATACGTCAACACGTAATGGCAGCTGTCATTTCGAGACCTTGGTGTAGCGGTTTTCTCTAACTACATTAAGAACTGTGTAAAAGAGCGCTTTAATTATGAGGTACATCTAATAAAACCTTAATCCGAGTGTGTAAGTAAGAGGGATTTCTGTTTATACTTGGTAGATATTCCACAACAGATTCTGAGTAAACTGATGTCGGTTAGGAAGAGTCGAACCATAAAGAATCGGTTCAGTAGGACGGGCCAGTGGCGCAATGGATAACGCGTCTGACTACGGATCAGAAGATTCCAGGTTCGACTCCTGGCTGGCTCGGTTCACTTTTTAAATGTATTCTTTTTTTTTATTACACTACATATAAATGCTGAACACTGCTGCCTTTAAACATAGACATTTCAAGAATACTAACACAATCAAAATACATTTTTGTGCAAATGCCTCATAGCAGCAACTTTCTTTGAAGTGGCATGTCATTTAAAGTTTGTGTTTGGTAAAGATCTTATATGACTGAGCTACCATCCATCTACTAACAAGACGTACAGATCAAACAAAGATACAAGCAATGTTTTGCATTTTTTTATTTGGTTAATTCATGTTTGAAACATTCATTCATTCATGTATTGTCTTGTCTGCTTTTCCTAGTCAGGGTCAAGGGTCGAGCCTTTTACATATTCATGTGTTCATATCACACACCTGGAATTTGCCATATGTAGCATATCCAAGAACAAGGCATTATGTTTCCATTGCTGCTGAGATTTTGTGCACAATATAAAATATTTTTTTCATGTAGCTTCACATCACAGTGCAACCTTTTGTCTTACCATTCCATAAAGTTGACCTATCTGTTAAAAAAACAGCATGTTTTGTGCTTTGTATGCTGCTGGTTTTCTGAGTATGTTGGTCATCAGCATACTCACCAGCGTCCCATTACCCAATACTAGCATGCTGATTATACCAGCATCCAGTGTTCAATACCAGCATACTTACAATACCAGTGTTCCTGCTGATGGCCATCATACTCACCAGACCAGCAAACAAGGAACAGCACAGGCTTGCCTTTTAAACAGGAATTTTATTATATTTTGTATTAATGTATGTCCAATTTAATGAAACTAATCTATATCTCTATAACTATATTTCACATGTTTTTCTCCTCCTGATATTTTTTTACCAAGCAAGAAAACAGCAAAAGGTTTTGAGATCAAATAATGTGTATGGAGAAAGATTAATGCATAAAACTGCAGTAAGTAATGAAGACAAACACTCCATATGCAATTTCAGATGTGCTTTTGTGTTAAATGTCATTAAATGCAGGTGAGATTTTTTTTTTCAGACTCTCTGTTTAGATACTTCGTGCTGATTTCTTGTATGTTTCTTTCATACTGATTTCTGACTGAAGCTCATGTGTCTAGTATTGTTCTATACATAAACTGTGCCAGGAAGGGGCCCCCTTTATTTTCATTAAAAACTTGTATCTAATTTTTTATTTTTTGTTTTAACATTATTTTCAATATAATTGCAACTAATATAGGTCAGGCTAATACTACGTAGAAGTAATACTAAGGGTGCACAGGTTTAAATTTTCAACTACAAGAGTATTACAGTTCATTTTCAGTTAAGCTGATAGTGATTCGTCTTTTGAAAAAAAATAAAATAAAATAAGGGGGGAAAAAGGTGAACCGAGCCAGCCAGGAGTCGAACCTAGAATCTTCTGATCCGTAGTCAGACGCGTTATCCATTGCGCCACTGGCCCGATGGGGGTCGTTTAAGAATCGGTTCCTTATGAAACGGCGTTAGTGCTATTGAACTAGATTCCGTGTCGGTTCATAATGGATCTGCGCTGGGTCTATGAACATAGATCATGTATCGGTTCGTAAGGAGCCTGGGAGTTGATTCTTTATTCATTGACTGTGTGTCTGTTTTTTGCGTTCGGCGGATGTCGGAGTTTACCGTCCACAAGCACAAAATTCTGTAAATAGTAAGTCCTCTTGTACCGAATTTGGACGAAAAGTAACATTCATAATCCGGCGGCCTTAGCTATTTGGATTGTTTGTTTGGCTAGCGTTAGCATAGCTCAGCGTAGAGCTAACCTCTAGCTAACACGTAATAACGTTTATCATGTCGCGACTGTCATCTCAGGCTCTACCCAAATTTATTGATACATGCAAATGTATTTTGAGGGATTGTCTTTGAAAGGAAGTACATAGTACTTGGAATCAGTTTATTATGTAATTTAAACATATAAACATCTTACTTGCAGCAGCATCGTACAGTTATCAACAAACAAAAACATCATGATCAAATTTAAATGCTTTCTGGGTAAATTAAATCAGCATATTTCCCCCGTTCACCTAACAAAAGGTAACACGAGCTAAATTAATCATGCACTTACCACAGTCGTCCACCAGATGGAAGCGTTTGCTTGCATAAAAGACTCGTTCAAACCTTTTTTCTTTATTAAATACTTTCCACTCAGGGAGCCTTGCCTCTAATTCTTTCTCATTCTTAAACTTTTGTTGGATTAGTTTTAGAAAAGGCTTTCCAATATATACCCTACTTAATATACCCAATGTGAAAAGAATAAGAAAGTAAACATATTAGAAACTACAAATGCAAATAACTTGGGGATTATTAATTTTCCTCTGTGTGCAAAAAAGATGTGTGTATATTTTTTATAGGCCATTATTTGGACGTGGGACAGGATGGTGGCGCAGTGGTTAGCACTGGTCTCGAGTTCCTAACCTGGACTCCTCCTGTGTGAGGTTTGAAGACCAAGTATTTGTATGTTCCCAGAGTAGTAGAAACGTAGGATGTTTGTGATCTTGTGGGGACGTTTTAGTTTATTTAATAATAACATTCTGTGAGCTAATTGTGCGTTTTATAGAAGACATATGCCCTCGTTGTCCTACTGGTATGAAAATATTGTCTGCTTTAGGAGAACTGTGAAATTGAGTTTGCGTGTGGGGTCGTAAGGTGATTATTCATATTGTATTGGTGACAATAGGCAATACATTGTTTAGGTTGTTTTGAGAGGATCTTCAGGAGGTTGAGACACGAATATCGTCCAAGTCGTACCTTTATAAACACTTTTTGAGTGGTTTGTTTGTATGGGTATGTTCTTTTCAAGTAGTGAGGCTCTCTCGCCGCTAGAGGTCAGTGTTGTTACAGTTTTATTAATAAACGTGGCGCTATTTACATATCCCAGTATAATCGTAAGCAATTAGTACGACCATTTATCTAAATGAACAATGTCTTTATCTATAATTCATATAAAATATAGCACAGTAGTGGCTCCAGACCAAAAATATAAGTGGGACAGACTCCGACTCCTGAAACAGATTATCAACCCAGTTCATTTTGGAAATACTGAATGTGTGATTAGAGAATAAATGACTATACTCCGACCCTCATCAAGAGAAGCGGATGGAAACAGACTTCATGGTCGCGTTTGAGTGCATGAACAACCTGCAGGTCTGCTTAAATTCTAATCTGCAACAAATGGATAAACATACATTTGGTGAGAGTAATTGGAGTTAATCAAACTTTGAATCGTATACTGTATGTCATATGGTTAGCTCAGTCACAGTAGATACTTTATACAGGCTTACAGATTAAACCAGGGCCATTAAAATTCATATTAACCACAATTTACAAACACAGAAGCTCGACACACTGGCTGCCATATTTGGTAGTAAACTCGCAGAATAATGCATTTACATGGAGTATTACACGGTTTGGTTCTTATGGGGCAAACGTCATTCTGGGCTGCGTTTACCCATTGCATCTTGCAGTACCACATTTGACCGACTGATTTCCTATAGAAACCAGAGAGGCGCTGTAGAGCAGTGAGACACTGCCTCAGGAACGTTTTCAAATAGCGTTCGGTGATAGCTTAGAATATTTTCTTTCTGAAAGGACAAATAAACATTTACTTATTATAAAATATATTTAAGTAATCTGTTAGTTTCTACAAGTTTGCAATAACATTTTGTAAAGTTGAGGAAATACTTAATTGCAATTGAACCTTTACTAATGTTTACATCGTCCATTCGTTCACATTTCGAATAAGAAGCAAGTGAAACCTAACGCTAAGCCTTTTTAAACTTTATGAGTTTGTAACTTAGTTTCCTTCTGTTAAATATTTTTAAATATTCAGACACTACTATGATCAGAAGTCCAAATGAGGGAATCGATTGAATATGCCAAGTCTAATCTGGTTATTGTCAGGATCTTATAAACAGACCAAAATAAAAAACTGCAAATGACTCATTTTATACCGAGCAACGAGCAGCAATCCAGCTATAATAAACCACAATGCTGGGGATGATCAGTTGCGTTAGGCGACTGGTTAAGAAGAATAAATGTCGAAGGGCAAACAAGGCCAGGACCCCCACTAAAGTCAGAGGATGAACCCTTAGGCTAAGCGGTTTATAATCACAAAACAGGAAAGGCAGGGGTCAAGGACTATCTGACTGTCCAGTTTATCTCAGTGTCCTTCGTTTATACTAAACCCAATTGTACTTCGGTGATGGTGATTAAATGCATCCCGGGAAGCGCTGATCGTGACCGTGTGTGTTGTGGGTTGTGATTTTATGTGATTATGAAACGCACTTTGTACTGATATACCAAAACACTGACGGATTATCATGCATTGTTCTTAAAGGATCTGCAGTATGATACAATGAAAGAAGAGACGAAATTAATTCTGCTGTTGATGTGTAGAGTTGTGATTCTTCATAGCTTATGCATTGACAATGGATGTACATGTTCTTCAAACAAATTGACCAAGCCTCTAAGAAGCAAGAGCCTCGTCCATGGTACACTCTTACACACTTCAGTCTTACTCATAATCACATAACACGGCTCATTTAAACGGAAATCTAGTTTGATCCAGTTGTATTAAATATTGTAGGTGTAGGTCATATTATTCTATCAGCATTGAGTGCTATAGTATACAAATACATTCAAACATGTATACTTTGAACATTATCTTAAATTATCTTAAATGTTATTCAAACAAATGAAACCAGTGTTACGTTATGACAATTTCCATTGTGTTTTTCTGATTTTTGTTTGTACTGTATTAAGTGATAATCAGTTGCTTTTTGCGAATCTGTGAGACGTCTGTATGATCTGTACATCATTGATTAGTTGGTGGATTAGGTCTCAGGTTTATCATTTCTCATTTTATTTAAAGGTACGCATGGAAATCTTAACTGAAAGGCACGTCTTCCACATAAATGCTTTTGCACACTGTCTAAAGAAATGCAATAATAAATTACACTAAACTAAGAACGTATGGGAGGTTTGTGTCTTTTACGACTAAAAAAGCGAAAAATAATACTCGTTATATTTCATACAAATGCAGCAGCATTATCCACTTACAGCATTTATTCTGTTTTCTGTATTGTTTGCTGCTGTAACACTCTTTTCTCGTCACGGATGAATAGAAGTATTGTTACTATTTTATCACCTTATTTTGCAGTAAAGCATAATGTTGACCAGTCCATGTGACTCAGTGGTTACGTCCCTACAACAGGTGGAAAGAAAAAAGATTATGAGCTAAAAAAAAACACCTGTTCAGGTGAATGCAAACGTTCAAACGGTTTCCATTTTATCAACACTTATTTACGAAAATGTCGTTTTAAATGACTGTTAACATTGGCGAGGGTAAACAAAAGCTGCAAGTGGATCCAAAGGTCTATGGCACAGTGATGAATATCAGAAAGCCTAATTAAAAACACTATTTTTGGAGAACCGGCTCTGAAGGCTCTGAAATATCCAGTTTAGTATATCTTATATATCCAATTGCTTTAAATTGTTTTTCCTTTAATGGTTCACCAAAAAGCAATTCCCCTTGGTGACACCTTGGACCTTTTACAGCGCTGTCCAGCTGAAAGATCGCATCATTCAGAAGGGCAACAGGATGCAGTCATGACGTCAGGCAGGTTACAACACCTTGCAATCGATTGTACGATTATTGGCAGCTTAATAGACGAAGATCGACGCGGAGGGAGAGCGCGCGCTGGGTTCTCTCTCCGGGCTTCGATCTGCTTCTCTCTGATTGGTCAGTGGCCTACTGCCGGGCTGACGTCACTGCGGGAAAGAAGCCACTGACGAGGCTTTTAGACCCGAAAACTGGAGACTTCACAGCCAGTGAGAGAGTGTCACATCAGGAGCAGGACGCATCCCAAAGCCCTTAGAGAGGTCAGACCGAGCCAAGCGCTTTGGTCATCCACTAAGCCCAATACCAAGGCTGCGCTGGCTTCATGGGAAAAAAATCCCCCATGTTGGAAATTAACTGCCTGCTCACTGGATCTTAAAGGAAGGAGGCTGGAAAGGAGGCTCGCACCGTGAGAGCGGGACTTCCAGAGGAAAACGCGCCATTGCCCACGGCGCTGCTCATCAAGATTTCATTTTTGGCAGTGAAGCTTTATGAAGTGTAACGCGCTCCTGACGCAGCCTAATGTCTCGATAAGACTCAAGCAAGATGTGTGCAACAGCCGGACACTTAACACTCTGCATCCTGAGCACGACGCCTGGAAATACACGCGGCATCCTGCAAAAGTAAGAGTTGTCATTTCATTCTCGGTTATTGGTCTTAATATGTGGATCAACTCAAATCTATAGGGTGGGATAATCGGATCTGGTTTGGGATGGACCAAACCAAGATAATCAATTAGTAAATATTATTAGTTTGTTAGTTTAGTGTACTAAAGGACACCTGTGCAGGTCTGCTCGGTTTCATTTGAGAAAAAGCCAGAATGATAGTAATAATGATTTGCAATGCAACTTCCCATGAAGAGCTGCAAAATAATCAAAGCGCACGAAGGTAAGAAAATGAAGTGATGGCTGTGTAAATGTCAGCTTTGCTTTAGTGTACTGTATTATTTTGTATTATGTGCAATCGGTGTATAAAGTGTTGATGCAACTCGAAACTGCATGCAGGCATCTTTGTTATAAACACGTTGGCACGTTATAAAAAGTTAACATGCACAAAACTCGCCACGTATTCCAGAGCCTGTGATGGAGTTATTTTGTTATTTTTTATCTACAAAATGCAAAAAAGGTAAATAAATAATAAAATGAAAGTTTGCATGATTATCTTCCATTACTCTGTGCCTAATATAATTTAACCCAAGTGTTTTCCGGTTTTATTTTTTTTACCCTTTAGCCTATTTAATCGCTTTATTGGTTGTCATTGCTTTCAAATTATTTCCACACTAACCCCAACAAACCTGAATGTTTTCGCTGCGCTAAACTTATCTGAGATGCAGCACAACAGGTAAGTCACGGCCACAAAGAAATGAGACCCCATGACGTCATACGATGCGCGCGCTCCTGAGATACGTATGGGTTATTATAATAGAGAGAGGAGGCTCTAAATGAGCTGGATAGGCCTATAGACCGGGCTCTTTATTATATCAAAAAATAATTTTTTGTACAGAAATAGAAAAATAAAGAAATGTGTAAATATCTAAAGCACAAATACCCAAATGAATTGTTTGATGTCTGCTTTTTACTTGTTTTAATTAGCCTGCAGTTTGTTAAACTTTGAGTGTCGTTTGAAAATCAGTGAAACTTTCTTAGTGTGCTCACCGATTTTAAACTGAATATCTGCCTGATTGTCCTTATTTAATCAATTGTCCTTATTTAAACACTCCTCATAATGTACATAGTAAATCCAATTTTAAACCTATGGTAAACAAGTAATGGAAGGAAAGAAAGAAGGATGTTTTTATGTTATCAGTAATCATTGAATAGCAATAGTGAGGATGCTTTTTAATGTGTCAAATTCTGTTGATCTCGATCACAATGCTATAGCTACAGACTAACATTCATCATTTTATTTAAAGAAAAGTTTGTTCATGTAATTTGTGCAAACACAACGATGACAAGGCCAAAGACGAGCCCTTCACGGAACAGATGAGATGATCTGTTGCAGGAGCTTTAATATTGTGGTGACCAGTCTTACAGTCCACGTCTAAACAACGGCTCACAGCAGCTCTTACATGCCTAGTGACATTTTCATTCTTTATTTCATCCTTTATGTTGTTTCCATCACAAAGCCGGCAGATCCACGTGCGTTACCCTGCTAAGGTCGTTCAGCCGAAAAAACCCGAGGCCTCATCTCACCTGTATCAATTCAACAGTAAATTAAAAACAAACTAGAACCTCTTCTTTCTTTATTATCAGGTCTACTGTTACTGGATGCTGCGCGTTCACGTCACGGGGGTCACGTGTAACGGGGTCGGTTGCTATCTTTGGTTATCTAGCTGTATGAGTGTTTCTCCGCCGTCATAAAGCTAGATAACCGAAAGTAGGAGCGGTCTCCTGTACTGCAGTGCAACTGCACCTCCATCGCGAGCAGAGACACTACAGACAGGCCTGCACGAGAGCTGACCCAGGCAAGGTGAGCAACCGTGTGCGTGCGTGTGCGTGCGTGCGTGCGTGCGTGTGTGTGTGTGTGCGTGTGTGTGTGCGTGTGTGTGTGCGTGTGTGTGCGTGTGTGTGCGTGTGTTTGTGTGTGTGTGTGCGTGTGTCGCTGACGTCTCTAGACGTAATACTGACATTCTGAAAACTTCATGTTCACGTTTCATAACCCGAACATTCATTTTACACTATAGAATACAGAACCCTCAATTTTAATACTAAAGAGAACCTTTAGTACTTAATCCCTGAATACTGAAACTTCGTGTTTACCATTTCTGACTATAGAACATTTTCATTTTGATATTGTAAATACAGAACCTTCAACGTTACTCTGTAGAATACAGAACCGTCCAATTTAACACTACACAGAACTTTTAGTACTGAATTCTGAATACTGAAACTTCATGTTTACCGGAATGCAGGACAATTCATTTTTTATATTGTAGAATAAGAAAAACCTTCAATTTTACACTATAGAATGTAAAACATTACATTTTACAATACAGAATTTTCTATTTTATACTATAGAATACAAAACCCTTCAATTTTTAAAATACAGAACCTGTAATTATACGCTATAGAATACAAACCCTTCAATTTTATACTATAAAATACAGAACCCTCCAATTTTAACACTATAGACTTATTGCTGACATTATAGAATACATGTGAATCATAGACTCTTTAGTACTGAGTTCCAAAATATTGAAGCTTCATGTTTATCATTTCAATTTTAAACTGTAGAATACAGAACCCTTCAGTTTCACGCTATACAGTTACAGTTACACTTACTGTTGACATTGTAAAATATATATAGAATACAACCTTTAGTACTGAATTATAGAATTCTGAAGTGTCCTTTTTAGGCAATACAGAAAACTTATTACCGACATCTGATGACAGTACTGAATTATAGAATATGGTTATAAGGCTTATAACTCTAGAATTCTACAGTGTGGTGTTTTAAAACATTGAAACTTTCATTGAAAATCTAGACACTTAATACTGATATTATAGAAAAGCTAAATGTCCAAAGAGCATCATTTTAGACTTTCTGAAATTTGTAACTATTGATACTCTTAAATGTAGAAGGGTTCTTTTTTACACTCTAGAATACTGAAGCCTCGAGTTGGCACTCTTCTAGATTAACCAGTATATTAAACCATTATAGTACTGAAGAGGAAGCTTGATATTTGAAATCAGATTAAACTGAGATACATAATCACCTTAATTCTAATCATCTAGCATATGAAAACAGGCCATTTAGGTTATGTGGTCATACATGCCTTGTACTGCACAGTGGAGGGAATCCTAAAGATTCTGTTGATTTCATTTTATTTATTGTTAAAGAGTAAAAATGCACTCAATTTGCTTGATATATAAAGTTTTGCATGTTCAAAATGCCGCCTTCAAACTTTCACCTCCTGCTACGACCCCAGGCTGATATTGTTTATATCAAAGTGCTATAACCTTTATAATATATGAAATATTTAATGCACTGGCAACCGCATTCAATTTTAAAATCACAAAACATCTGCTAATTCTGTATTTCTATCTAAAGATACAGTATATTTATTATATCTACTAAACTAGGCTTGATGAACGTCTGTTTGCAGTTTTAATGAATATTAATGTGTAAGCTTCTCAGCTGGTAGAGAATCAATTAACATCAAAGGAGTTTGGCTTCACATTACATTTGGTGATTTGGTTTCATCGTGTGTTTTTCTTCTATTTTACAATTCAGCTGCATGTGTTTATACTTTATAATTATGGAAATGACTCTTGATGCATTGAATTGCAGCTTTCTTATAACTCTGTTACACAAACACACACGTTTGTCTTTTTGTCATTGTGGGGACTGCCATTACCATAATATTACTTTAAAGAATTAATTAATGCTACACTTTCACCTAAGTCTCACCTTAACCTCATTAACCATATCTTTTGACTATTTTTTTCCAAAAGTAAGTTTTTGTTTTTAAAAAATACAAAATTGTTCCCACAAGGTTAAAATGTCAGGTCTCTCTTTCCTTGAGGGGACATTTGGTCCTCATCATGATTTATAAACCACACACACACACACACACACACACACACAGCGATAGCAGAGGGAGGGAAATGAAAATGAAAAATGCTAAAAATAACCATTTTAGCCTCTCTAACAGGGTGAGCTGAGCACACTTTCTGCACACACTTTAATCTTAACACGATGATGCTGTGAAAAAATCAGGCCACACTTTAAGCACATAAATGGGCTGCAGATTATTTGGAAGCACTTGATGTGCTGTGGTCATTTTCTAAATAGGTTAATAATACACTGATAAGTCTATACAGCATTGACTTAACACCTACATGACTGGATTAGCGTCCCCTGTACATCGGTTCATGTTCATTCAGCACTGGGACTGTTTGCAGTATGATGTGCTGTACCCAATTCACAGGTCAGTTCAGGCTTCCCGTGGCTCTTCTTCTTGGCTACCTGTGTATATCGAATTCAATACAGTAACCCGGCGTCGCTGTTGCCCCTAAATGTGATGAACCACTTTCTTTTGGCCGACAGGGCTACATTACAGCCCTATAGTACTCTCAGCAGTGAGGCCTACAGTGGTGCTCAATAGGCGTGTAGTGGTGCTCAATGGCTTGAGCACGGTCCTTACTAATTGGTTTGATTTGGAGGGACTTGTGAAAGACCTGCGAGGGCTTTTCCCACGATGGCACGGATTTCTGCCCAAAGTGGCTCAGGGACCAGTATGGATTTTTTTTCACTAAGAATTAGTAGGCTTATGGATTTACTTGGTTAAAAACACACTCACTCGGTTGGTTTGTTTAGGTTAAACATTGTTTGTGCAAAAAACAATATTGATGTCATAACGATTGTCGCAAAACAACACTACAGTGTGTCATGTGATCTCTTTCTTTGTGAAAGGTAGGGCGATAGTCCAACAAATTTGTCTATAATAAAGGACCTTACGAAACAGATGTCTTTATGTCAGACAACCTTATCCTTGGTCGTACCAATTCAGTCCCAAATGTCCCTCCTTTGCATGTTTCTCCAATTTATAACATATCAAGACAGGATCTCAAGTCAGGTCAAGTTTATTTCTATAGTGCTTTTTACAATGGAGCATTTTCTCAAATTATCTTCTAATATCTACGGCCAGTCCTAAACAAAGCAAGCCAAAGTGACAGCGGCAAGGAAAAACACCCGAAATGTTTTAAGGAAGAAACCTTGGGGGGACCAAGACTCAAAAAGGCATCCAACCTCCTTGGGTGGCTTAAATGATGTATGTAAAAATTCAACTAATCTACCTATTTAATAGGTTTTTAGTAATCATTTAAATAAGCAGAAGCTAAATAAGTAGTTTTGTAGTATTTCTATAAAACCTACAAAAATCTAAACTGCTCCCTTCAATTCATTATACAATATGATACTGTGTTCTTCTGCGAATCTTTGATAAACCCATGATACCCATGAGTTACTATGAAGTAAATTCTGTAATAAAATTCATCTATTTACAGAATCAGTGGTGAACAGATGTTTACTCTGTGAAAAGTAACTACTTCACATGCACTAACAGCCCTTTGGCCAGTGAATGACGGCTGACTCGTCCATTGTCATAACATACTGTCAACAATTGGACCCAAAAAATTAAAACCTGGATCTGTCACGCCATTATTCTCTTTTCCACTGATCTTAATTCCAATCTTTGTGAGCTTTAGCATAACATATCACCTTCTCACCCTGTTCCCCTTCTGAAAAAGTAATTTCTTGGCTGCTAGCCTTCCAAAAAGTCCATTCTCGATCAAGCTTCTTCGGACACATGACTGCTCAAGTGTAAGGGGAGGTCATACCAAATAGTGTAGCCTATCTGATTTTTTTTCAGTTTTGTAATACTACATGCAAATTTCCTGTATTCTCTGGTTGTATTCCAGTAGACTTAAGAGACTTTGAAATAATTGTATATGGTCATTATACTAGTACTAAATCAATGGTATATCTAATCTAATGGTGGCCTAAGACTTTTTCACAGTACTGGATATGACTCACTTCTGAACTTATATATGGCCAGATATGTATTCAGGCCCAATGAAAAAAGAGAACTGTGCTCTGTGTTAATGTGGTCAGTTAAACATTTAGTCGACTCAACCACAACATAAACACTGTGTCATCATCAAGCTCATGAGAGCCAGAGCCGGCTTTTACCATAAAGAATTAATTAGGTCTGGAAACAAGACAGAAGCTTATTGGCTATATCTTTGCAGCGTGTCATTGCCTTTATTCAGTACTATGATGCTTATCAGCTGTAGAATGCTTGGATTTAATGATCAGTATCATAGAGAAAAATCTTACAGCGCTGAAATACTGCATGAATTCCATGATATTTATTTCAGATGTTTTATAGTCGCCCACAGATGTATTGCCATTGTGATCTCAAAGTTATGAGACTAAATACCAGAAAGTCAATGCTGAGCCACAAATTCAGACTATTGTATGTTTTCTAATGTATAACTATTGCTACTTGGCTAAATGCATGCAGATTTCATTGTGACCCACTCTGGATTAAATTACTTTGCATCTACCGGTTGAACAAATGTATATCCGTGGAATAAGACGTGTCTTTGTTGTCATCCAAATCCATAGCTCCTTCGCTGACTGCAGTGTTTCTGGCAGAGACTGAGCCACTGAGTGCTTCAGCAGCACCATCTGGTAAGACGTGTCTCCCATAACACTCGTGTCTTATGAATGTTTTTATGTTGAGTCACGTTGATGTTCCTGACCAAGACTACACAGCATTCAGACTGCACCACCATTTTATTCAGGCATTCTCGCAAAATGACTGTTTCTAGCAAGCAGCTGAGAATGCCAAAGCAGTGAAATGGTTTCAAAGCTTTGGCTTTGTTTGAGCCCTTCACTGAAAGCAGAACAGAGAGGACGGTTGAATAGGAAAAGTGGAAACTTCAGCATCTTTACCCCCTATTCACTGTCAAATTTTCATTTACTGGTTTTCTTTGTCTATAAATGTGCACTGACTCAAATGCATCCACCCACCCGTCACCTGCCTTGCAATATTCACAGATCCTCTGGCACCAGATTTCCAAAAATTCAGCTTCCCATCTCTCTCTCTGGCTCGCAGAGATTTGACTGGCTTACTGTAAAATACAGATCACAATCCAAAAGCCCATCTGTTCTTGTTCCAGGCCAGGGATTACTGCTCAAATATTGCATAATATGCTATTTTTAGATTTATATAAAACACCGTGTTGAGAAAAAACAGATCAGTAGGAATATTTATTGCTCTCGGAGCTGTACCGCTGCCACAGAAAACTCAGTGATGCCATGTTAAAAGCTATAAAATATATTTTGTATGAATCAAGGATAAGATCAGAGAGACTAGGAGTGAACTGGAGTGTTTTCTGGCATGCTTCAGAGTATGCAATAAGAAAGACTCGGGGACATTAGGCTGGGGGCTTTCAGCGGAATAAATGATCAGAGAGAGGAAATGATACATCTGTCTCCGTCTCGGTAATGATAAAAATGTATGGCTCCCTATCGCATTACATATTGCTGCGATGTAAAATTAAAGCACGCAAAGAAATTTTGTCATCACTCATTAACAATGATCTTTTCCAACTAAACTGGTTACCCAGCTAAATCAAATAATGGATATGAGATGAAATTATGGCAGGACAGCAATTGATGGTGAAGCTGATTTAGTACACCTATGTTGCAAATGCCACTCCAGTCCGCTGTGGGAATTCAGGAAGCCGGGATGCATTCAGTATTAAGGCCACACTTTAGAGACCGGCTTTACTGGGGAAGAATCGGTGCAAAACAGGGCAGCTATTTTAACAATTATCGTGAGCTCGCTTCCCAACGTAGAGAAGAATCACAGTAGATATTTTTTTGCTTTTCTAAAGCCAGATTACATGGTAGTTGCCATGACATCTGCTTTGCCTGTGATTAAAGAGGGCTTTTTATTTTATTGTGCCTTCCCCTCGACCCCCGTAGCGACTGCCAGGCCATTCACAATGTCTTGATGGACCATGACAGTGAAAAAAAATGGCACTACCATCCCTAATGAAAGAGTAGAAAATAATGGTCAACTCTCATCCTCTTTCCACCAGCCTCCTCCTTGTATTAACGGAAGCATTCGTGCCATGGGTGCCCCTCTGAGAAGGGGGTGGGAGGAGAGAAAAATGACACGCAAGAGCCTACGATTCGTGTGCCAGCAGGGACAAAGAGGCTGCCAGTCGCCAAGATCCCCACAGATGCTGAAGGCTGGAGCTGAATGAGAGGCTGTGCCGCGAGGAAGCCATCTTGATGGAGACGCTGGCTGCCTGCCTCCTAAAATGGCTGTGTTGGCATGAGGTACGTTTGCGTCATTGCCTTGTTTGACTGAGCCTTCCATTAGTCCCGGTTTACAGAAAAGCAACGAACACGCTTTATCTCCCCAACGGCCGTGCTGATCGTCTCCTCAATTACCTCAGCGGGTTATTCGAAATGCACAAAGGGGCACATGTTCTCAAAATGTTGCCTATTGTTTTCCATCTGCTGTTGTTGGACATGGGTTTGTCATAAAGTGGGATATTTATATATGGCATAAACACTGTCCGACTGATATCGGTGTCAAGATGGTCTAATCTAATTACTAGAAATCTCTGATACGAACAGATGCCTACACAAAACTCAGTGAATATCAGAGTAATGAGTGTATGAGAAAAGTGGAATCATCAGTCAAGTGCCACTTCATGAAGGCTCAGTTTTTTCTGATTCTACTTTAGGTAGCCACTTCACTTTACACCTATTGCATTGATATCTACTGAGACCCTTTTGAGCTCATTATTGATTAGGACACATTTTCACTCCTGGCCACAAGACTCGTTTAAAAGTATTATCTCACACACGCATCCTAACAATGAGCTTACTATGAAGCTTGAAGGCTGGTCCTCGAGCTACCACGCTGTAACACGGCACTGGTAAGCGCAGTTGTATTTTAGCTCATGCCGAGCAGCGAAGGTTTTATATAATTATATAATTATATACGTTAAATTCAGCCTAGTCAGGCAATCTGTCATGAAACCACTTAACTTCAGGCTAGATCATTAGAGTGTGGTTTTGGATTAAGCCAAGGGTTGCAAATTCACTCCTTCTCTAAATAATGTAAAAATAATGCATGGCAAACAAGAAATTGCATGCAAGCTCACACTTTACGTTTTAATTTGCGTAACTCAGTTTAGATGGAGTTCCAAACATTAAGGTTAGGTTTAAGGACGAGGTCAGCGTTCAGACCTTTACTTCCAATTTTATTCTCGTTGCTCTCACTCTTGTCTGTTTTCGTAAACATATCCGATAAATAAGGTTAAGCTACATTTTCAGTTGCTGTCTGTTAACATAGTGTTTCTCAGAGGTGAATTGCTAGTGGAGTAAAGTCTGCGATAGGCTAATAACCCATAGGGGTGTGGCTACAAACGTGACACGTACCTGGAATTGAAGGACGTCATCATTGGTTTCATTTCTACACAAAAACAGCTAAGTGAATAAAACCTTTTGTGCCGGCAGCAGCTCCATGCCTGTAAGGTATATGGGTTATTAAGATGATCGTGGCTTACCTGCAGGACGAAGGCCAAAAGCATTCTGGTGTTGAAGTTGATCTTCACACACAGAGAAGGAAAGGTTTTAAACTCTTAACGTCGATGTTTAATGATGGTCTGGTTTCCCTGATAAATAAAGCCGCAGCCATAAGAGCGGGTTCTGTTGGTTTCACATCATGGGTGCTTGAAAAAATAAATGGAAGCAGCCACGCAAATGCTGTGTGTTAATGAAAAGGAGCGAATTTGCATAATTGCATAGGCAAGGAAGCTCCCAATTAAAGGCGCAGCGTCGCTCTAATTCAGTCGGGCGTAAGCATGGGCCGTTTCATAGAGCACACCATTGTGTAGCTTTATGGCTTTATGGTGAACGTACACCACGTGTAGGTCAGTACCACACAGAATCAGCCCTGACATCAAGTGACCATTATTATCACCAGGATTTTTACACATCCGTTAGTTAGCAACATGACAGACTCGATTCGTTACCAGTCCATATCAGCTTGGGCACAAAGCAAGAATCAGAAACCAAGTCACCAGTCTCAACATTTAAACCAAACCACAGCTCATATGGATGCAAACAGAAAGCGTGCGATTTCCACAAATAAGAACAAGCCAAGCTGCCTTTGTCGCTACGTCTGCACTAATGTCAGACATTTTCAGCAGGACACAGCTTTAGGAAGCCTAAATGTCACACACATTAATGCACACCGTGGCAGACTGTCCATAATGGACGTAAAAGCACGGGAAACTATTAGGACGCCTAATCAAATGCATCTACGTGATGCCCGTCAACAAGCACGGATGTGCTGGTTATGAAGTTCAGATCATCACCTAGACCTTAATGGACCGAATCGCAGACTTAAAAGTGCATTATTGTGCTTTTGAAATTATTCTACGGATTTTTTTCAATGGTATTTCATTTGTTGTACCATATTTTTGACACATCAGTGGTCAGAATGGTCGATGGCTGAAATAAGGAAGCTGCGCCTTTAATGGCTGTTTTCTAATTAGGAGGTGAGGGGGGAGGGCTGGTCTTTTTTGCCTTGTACCTCTCGGAATGAGAGATATTCTCTGGCTCGGTGTATAAGATCAGTGCTCGTATGTAAATATAAGGTGCGGTTGCATAATGCAGCTTATTCTGTGAAAGTGTTGTGTTTTGTATTGTACTGGAAAATGGTCGAAACAGAGTGATAGGGAGTGTGTGTGTGTGTGTGTGTACATGCATGCATGTGTGTGTGAATAAGCATCAGAGCATAATGTGACTGCCGCAGAGCATTGGCGTTAAAGTGTTAATTATGCCACTTGGCACGCTGCCAATCCTATACCAGATTTTTCCAGTTTTCAGCATGCAAATTGAAACGAGCTTTTGTTCGGCGCTAATGAATGCTGTGTTTCACGTCCGCGTCGAATATATGTGCAATTTAACTTGTGCCTAGCGTTGGGTGTTTTCGTTCCTTCGAAATATCTGCTCACAACATAGAATCTGGATAATGATGGGTAACTGGTTTGTGGGACAACATGCAGAACCAACCTTTTTAAAAAATAATTTAATCCGTTAAAGATTTAATCTACATTTAGGATTTGGATTGTACTGCACAATTATTGAGAGACAGAACGTAGGCTGTAATTGTTAGGGATGGCTGTTGTAGCAAAAAATAGCACATTGTGACACTTTTCAAGAGGTTATCCTGACCGAGCCGATGACACCGTGTGCAGAGGCAAACAACGCGTACAGAGAAAGATTCAGACACCCAAGGTACTTGTTGTAGCAAGGGTTATAATGCCATGGCCTCCTGGTGATAGTGTATTAGGTTAATAAACTGTGATATCAAGATCGTATTGTTTTATTACCCAGGCATAGTGTGTGGATTTTCAAATATAGTCATGAATTCCTATGAATAAACATTAAGGCAAGCCTGTGTGAGGGGGTCTAGTTTATATATCACTGTGAGGACTGAATGTCCCCACATGGAGAGAAAGACCTGACATTTTTTACCTTGAGGTGATTTTGCTGGTCCCAATAAGGTTTGTTTTTTAACAAACTGTAGCTTTCTGCAAATATTTGCTTAGATTACTGAGGTTAAGGTTTGGGCTGAAGGTGTAGTTGTACTGTAGCATTAATTATGTCATTATCATGTCAATGGAAAGTCCCCACAATGACAGAAAGACAAACTGGTGTATGTGTGTGTCAAGCTTTCTTGCTCCTAATAAAACCGTGTGAAATGCAAAGTCGAATTAACACCTAGTAGCTTCCCCGTCCTCAAACGTCCATCCAAGCGTGAATGTGGTGACTTCAGCTTTCTCACAAACACTTAAACGAATTTGGGCCAAATGATATCACCTTCTCCTATACTAGTCAGAGCGAATCCTGCCCTGAGATTTCCAGGGTGAGATCTGCAGCTGTAGGGTGCGTGTTGGTAAACAGTTTGGCGCTGCTGCATTAATATTCTGATCCTCGTCTCTCGTCTACAATGGCAGCATTGTGACCGGGGCTCTCGACGTGGCTCCGCGGTGCCCCTTTTTCCCACCATTGTCAGGATGGATGGGAGAAGGAAACACAGGAGGCACTAGACTGGGAAAGATGCTCAGGCCCAGACAGAGCCAGATGCCTAAATTAGCACCCAACTCCGCAGAGACTATCTGCAAGAAAGGGGGGAAAAAAAGCTCTTTCACTGTGTGTGGGTAAACGGGTGGGAGTGTTGGTGCCTGCTCTGGTGCATGCGCATGGAAGTCTGCGTTGAACGGCAGGCCCGAAGAGTGTTTGGCAGAAATGTGGGCATCTTTAGAAGCGTCCCAAATCTGTTTCCATTTTGCAGCAAATTAGCACGATAGAAATGATCGAGATTAACAAATGGTCTTCGCAGAAAATGTGGCAAAAAAAACAGCGTGGACCTGAACAGACAGGCTCTCTTTGCACTTGTTCCAGGGCACAGCAGTTGGTCGAGCAATTAATTAAAGCACCATTACAATATATTACCTAGAGCTAGGGAGTGAAAGTTTACACCAGGAGCCGAGACAGTATTTCATGGGAAAACAATGAAAGATCGGAGACAAAACGGGGGAGTAATTTATGCCCAGAGGGACAGAGGAAGGGAAGAGTTCTCAACACAGAGAGTGTGTAAAAAAAATAATAAAACAAAGAAGAGCTCGTACGAAGTGTCTTTTAATCGCAGCTGTACGCTCAGGTTCACTCTCCTTGACTGATCGAGATAAGAACCAATATTAAGATCAGATAAGTCCAGAACTATGGCTGGTGAGAAGCTGTGGGTTCCAGCGTGTGTGTGGCGTGGTGACGAACAGTGGGTGATGTGTGCTGGGTGTGCAGTGGGGATGGAGGGGGGCTTACTGTCTGGCTCTGCCTGTGGCCCCATGTGGCAGATGCTGCAGCTGGCATGCTAATAGCGTAGGCCTATGGGAGTCGGCTATCTGGGAATATTTGTCTGGCATACTAACAGTGTTTCCACCGTGCCACCCCCCACTCACTTCATATTTCATCCTTCATGTCCTGTATCATGGTTTTTTGTGTTTGTTTAATTTTAGCCACACCAGCCAGTGTGATTGAACCATACAGCATTTTGATTAAGAAATCGAACACATGGTGCACTTTTAATTCTACACAGACAAATTTACTCGTCGCATTATAACACGGTTCAGGATGGAAATGATGAGCCTGCAGTCTGCCTCAAACTGACTTATTGCATTACGGCATATTTCAAAACAGCCACAGCGTTCATCCGTATAGGACTGGGACGTATGCGTTTCAATAATTCATCACTGTTTCTGAGTCTGCACTCTGGATTTTGGACGAAAAGACAAGGAGACTAAACGTCCTGAGAATCTCGCCATCGCTGGGATTTCTTTGAGAACGCAATACGTCTTGCGCTAAAGATCCCCTTTGTCTCCCATGTGGCTACCACAGCTGCCAATCATGTCTTAATCTCAGGATAAACCTGATTATCCCAAGAAGGGTTGTTCTGGGCTTTGGATCATCTACAGGGGTCCTTTTTTTGCCCCCGATCTGGACAATCAGCCATGAAAAGCCTGGCATGGGGATTCCTGAGCATGACTTTGGCTGAGACCCTGCATGAAGTTGATCGGGGATCGTAGATCCTCACTCACACTTGGGATTGGGTCTTGGGATTGATGTAAGGGACCCTAAGCGATTCAAGTTTTATCGGGGTTAGTAAGCAAGGGAGTCAGCAAACTGTGCCACAGTCTGAACCTAAGACATGCACACTGGGGTGAAATTAGGGATGATTTTTGGAGGCATTTACAATGAGGTGCAAGATCAAGAGCATTACTGCTACAATAGCATACATATAATCAAATCAATTCTGATCTTTGTCAAACATCCGTGTGAAAGCAGGTCATTATTATGTGGCACGCATTAAAAAATGTACTATAAAGCAGTGGAAAAGGATTATGCCTGTTTCATAGTCTTGCGGCCTCTATTTTGTAGTGTCGCGCGTAACGCAGACACACCTAGGACACACTAGGCATACCGCAGTAAGAACACCAAATCCGATTTCCCTTCAAAGATTTTTGCACCTTTTAAGATAAACGTTTCTGTACATAGCTATAATAATAGAAGAGAGTTCTGCTGTGTTACATAATGATAGAGATCTGGAAATTAGATTCAGCCTGTGAATCGTGCTTAAATCCTTAAAGCAGGGACTGACTTGAACATCAGTAATGTGAAAATACGAGGGATTAGGACTTCAAAAAGGCATGGGAGACCAGGGGATGTTTAAAATGAGTGCATGGAGAAATATATCAAAAATGAAAATACCCTTACCGGCAAATGGGAATACACTAATCTGGTCTTTTTGCTGTAATCAACGCCACCCAAAAATACAGAATCCGTTTCCGTTACATCTACAGCGGATCGTGATCCAACCCGAAATGAAACGTCAGAAAGCTGTTTCAGTATTCGCCACCAGAGTCAAGTTCAAGTTCATCGCCTTTTCGGAACGTCTAGCCGAGGCCAGCCTGTCTGGGTACTTCTTCATCAGGTTCTGTCAACTTCCTCCCCCCATCCACCCCCACCCATGGGATGGGGCACTCAGAGCAGGGCAGTTGCTAAGGGAGAGGGGGCCAACGGGCCCAGAAATGTGTCGCTGAAAAGGCCGGCCTGTCAAAGTGTCTGAGGGAAGTCAGGCCGGTTGCCCCCCGCACCCACATACACGCTCCACACACCACCTCGAGCAGCTGGGCACAACCGCGGTGTGAGTGCGGGTGCACTTCCAGAGCCTGGGAATGTCAGCATGCAGTGCGCACTTTATATTCATCAGGCCCTCCCCTCCACTCTCTCAGTGACTTTGGTAAACAGGCCCCCCACATTTTAAGTGTCTAGTCTCTATCTCCATCCACTCAGCTGCAAAACCCCCCCACCCCCACCCCGTCTGATGGAGAAAACACAGAGTACAACACTGAGAGTCAGACTGCCCAGGTCTGCCTGAGTTACCAGCATCTGCTGCCTCTTGTTTAATCTCCAATAGCCAATAGCTCATCATGTACAATTTCTCATGAATGAGTCCTTTTATAGAATGGATCCAAGGGTTTGCTGCATCTGGATTTCCATGAGAATGTTTTGCAAATTTTAGGCGAATTTCTCAAATTAGTCCACCATGTTATGTGAAAATCCTGAAGATGGTAAAATATGATTTAGAGGAAAAAACTACAGTACCCAAGGTGCATCACCGTGGTTGAACTTCCATTCCAATCATTGCCATTGAGAAATCAATCACTCCTTTTCATTCCTTAGCTTTGCTAAAACATTTTTAAACACAATGTTGGGTTTTTTAAAAAGCATATTTATTGATTTATTTGTTTACTACATTTCTGGCTTTTTATACCACAACACACCTCAAATGAAGCGCTGAATATCAAACCATGGTATCTAAGCATAAAACAGAGGTGTGAGTTTGTTAAGGATAGTACAAGATCTATAGAGACTACGAGAAGTTCAACCTTAGTGTACAAGTGCTCCTTTATGGAGACTTTCTTTAACATGATCATACTTAGTCCTGAGTCGAGACGTCCTGCATTTCATGGACGACTGCTGCGATGCCTGAATATGTGCATTTGCAGAGTTCCAAATGAATGCCAGTGTAACCAGGTGTAGATTGGGAGGATGCCGGTGAGACAGAAAGTGTAATGTGTGGGAGAGGTCGTGTTTTCTTGAGGTCTCATTCAAGTCGGAGGACGAGTACCAAGTATAAAAGGCCAATCATTTGCATAAGCTGCATGCTGTCTGAGAGCTCGGGGTGGGAGTTGGGGAAGAAAAAAAACTATATGAAGGAACATTAAAAGGAAAGAAAGAAACCCCACATTGTGCTGGCAGAGAAAGAGACAGGGTGCTTGAATGGGAGAGAGGGTGAAAATTAACAGAGAAAGGGGTCTCGCCAAGTCTCCTGGAGCGATTAAATTGTCCAGAAGCCTCTCTACATATAATTTGGTCAAATTGGTAATGGCACGACTACACCGTGCTCATACATGATGAGGCATTGCTGCAAGTTTTATGACTTAGTGAGGCAAACAGGAAGGGGGAAAAAGGTGGTAAACAGACGAGTGTGAGTCAGAATTGGTTTTATGTACTGCTCATTTTTATTGAGTGAAACTGTGAAATTGTTTCAGGAGTATCATCTTATGTTTATTAATTGGCTTATTTATAGTACGGTTACACACAACCTTAAACCTGTGCCGTTCCAAGCTCACCAGACACGAAATATCTTAATTACATCAACAATCCTGTTAGGTCTAGAACTGTCTCAGCTTTAGGCTCCTGTTTTGCTTGTTCTGGTGAGTGTCGTAAATTTGGGGACGTCCTTTAACAGGTGCCTTTTAACCATACTCAATGTCATTATTGTTGTCAACCTCAGAGTCTGACCAACAGCTGATGCTATGTAGATCTTTGGGCACACAGATTTCTAAATGTGTGTCCGAGCAATGGCTATGATATGTCTTTAAGGTTTTCTTGAATTGTTGAAATCATGGATTGTCAGAGTTGTGTGTGTGTGAATAGTTTCTTACGTTCTTATTTTTTTCCTAGGAACAGCGACATCCATCTGGTCAGAGGTCCCTGCAATTTCTTCGAGTCCCTGGTGTTTCCTCCTTCCAGCATTATTCCTTCGAGAGACCGCTGGATTATCAGCACCAGCCTCTGATGTCTAGTTATGATCCTGACTATTTCAGGAGACAATCGAACACCGAACGTACTTGAACGTAAAGACAATCTGTACAAGACGTGTATTCTAGCTACAACAGCCTAGTGTTGCGTGGTCGGTCGAGACTGTGCAGGAATACTGGCTGATGATGATGTGCCTTAATGTGTGATCTGTTTACAATAAAAGACTAGTTTGCCGCTATCAACACACACCACTGTATAGTTAATGAAAGAGTGAGTCATTTCTCTGTTGACCCCATTTTAAATGTGCTTTTAATGTCTCTGTGACTAAATGAAATTTATGTCCTTCCATGATGAAAATTGTGTCCATTAAAACTTGGACAATTCACGAGGAATTTCAGTTCGGCAGGAAATTGCTTTTTTTTGTAATAATAATAATCAGGATATTATTCTCGCATGTGTTAAATACAGAAAGCTACAACTGCTCCAGTGCTTCTGCTTCTCGACAGTTTTTTTTTTTGTCTCGGTGTATAAAAGGAATCAATAAACATGTGCAATATGAAACTGACACTTGTGAGCTGAACAGTCATTGAATTCTTGTAGCTCAGTTGTTTGTTGGTTCACCCGTAGTGCACATGGTACTTCAAATAGTACATTGCCTCTAAAACAAACGAACAAACGAAATACATGATCATTACTTAAATATATTACAATATTGTAAATATTTTATACAACAGTGTAACCAGTATGAAAAAGTTACAACCATTCACACACTCCATCGGGATGTGAGGGGCTTAACTGGCAGCACAGGACACAAGAGGGGAATCAACCTTAGACAGTTCACTACAGGGTATACACCCACACACAGATGCCAACTGACCTTACATAGAGTACTGTGCAAAAGTCTTAGGCCACCAGTAGATTTGTTGTTTAACAAATGGTATGATGACCATATATAACATATTGTTCATGATTGGAACTTCATTCCAATCTCTGTAAGCATATCTTAGCATTTTCACCCTGTTCCTCTTCCGAAAAGGTGGTTTCTTGGCTGCTACCCTTCCATAAAGACCATTCCTGATCGAGCTTCTTCTTACTGTAGAAGGGTCAACTTGGCATCTCGACAAAGCTGCCAGATGCTGCTATCGCTCAAGTGTAAGGGAAACTCTACATAGTTGCCACTGTCGCCTATAGAAGCTGTTTTTTCGGATTATTTCTCATACCCCATACAAAGTGCTTGTATTTTCTGCTTGTATTCCAATAAAAAGAGACCTAATTAGAAAAAGTAATTAAGAGAGATTAGAAGAGAAATAATGAAATATGCTCAATATACCATTGCTAAAACAATGGTATACCTAATCCAATGGTGGCCTAAGACTTTTGGACAGTACTGCATGCATTTGGAATGTGGGTGGAACCTGGAATACCTGGAGGAAACTCATGCAGACAAAGGGAGAACATGCAAACACCACTCACCTAGGTCTTCAGAGCTCCGAGTCTGAATTAGGAAACATAGATCAGATGTGTATCGTACAAGGTTCTTTAGACCACAGTCCTCCATTTAAAATATTGCTGTCTCACAAAAGGATCGACTTTTCACCAGATAAGGGACCATGGTGTTGCAGGGGATCAAGTACTGGACTCTGAACTCTGAACTGGACTCCCTTGGTCTAGGGTCTCAGTAGAACCAAGCTGCCACTGTTAGATCTTTGAGAAAGACTCTAAACCCTCTCAACATCGTCTCTAAAGGTGTTGTTGTGGAAATATATGGATGAAATCTATGAATTTCTGAGTTACAATGTAAAAAGATCTCAAATCTTTCATTAAACTTAGGCCACGCAATCCTACACTGGATTAAAATACCTATACACACACACAAAGGCAAGACTTAATGCTAGGCCACTGTAGAATCCCGAACCAAATGCCTAATCATTAACTTAAACTTATTACAATAGGATAAATATTTTATACTCCAGAGTAATTAACCTGACAAGGTTCTAATAGCTATAATAAACTGCAAAATGGCACACTATATTCTGCATGGTTCATTTATTAATTTATTCCTTCATTCATTCATTCATTTATTCATTCATTTTCTATACCTGCGTAATCCAATTCTGGATCAAGCAGACACACTCACTCACGGACACCAGGGACACCAGTTCACCTATCCCAGAGAACGCAGGGCCTGAGCGTGTCCTGGACGGGACATCAGTACATCACAAGGCTTGGTATCACTGATATATTTGATGCCCAACCTGGCCGGAAGGTGCTCCAGGATATGAGCCCAGCGGGTTTTAGACTGCTGCACTTAAGTAACTAATAATGTGTGAAACATCACTCACTATATGCTGCTTGTTCTTTGAATATACAGATGTTCCGGCTACCAGAGGTTTATGGTACAAAGCTCTTTAGGCCAAAGTCCAAACATTTTATAAGTCATGGACAATTGTGATGTTTATTAGCACTCAAATAACAAGAGACAAAATACAGAGTCTGTTTTTGCTGCCATGCCATTAACTTCTCTAATACACACATTGACACCTAATGTTTGGCCACTCTACAGACCAATCTATATGCATCATCATTATCTTAGATGTATTACAATACTAAACATATATTATACATCAGAGTAAAAGCTTTTACAAATGTCAAATTGTTATAATAATCCACAAAATATATAACGAGTTCCATTTAATGCTTTGGAAATCTTGACGTCCAAGTCTGGGAAGATCTGGTTGAGTGCAGAAGGCAGCAGCCTGGCTTGTCTTTGAGATTCTGCAAATAAAATAGTAAAAACTGACAAAACTAATATCTCAAGGAAGATGTTCCAACCACTCCCCAGTGAAAGTTCATTTTAGGCATCCTCAGATTTAGGCCTCGGAGTGCTAATTAAGAAATGCATACACATAGATCATCTTACACACACAGGCCAAGTAGCAGAGCAAAGCAAACGAAAAACGAATAATGTCACTACGTTCAGCTCTACACATAATTCAGCACTGAATGGTCGTATAAATACGCTGTGGGCATGTGTGTGAGCACTGGCTGAAGGTTGTGTATCATTTGCAGCTACATTAAGTCGACGGAAAATGAACTGATAAAGCATTTCCACATGCCCTAACTTGGCCTTCTGTAAAATGCCTAGGCCTCATTTTTCATGTAAACATTACGGCTTTCATTTTAGAGCACACACAAGCTTTCAGTACTGAACCAAGCCAGCACCCCGTCCCTCTTTTTTAAGCAATTAAAATGACAAGAATGATGCTGTCATCTTGGGCAGCATTACGAAAATAAAAAGCATTTCTAGCTTTTAATTTTGCATCATGTACCAAAGCATCTGCTGAGGGTGAAATGGATTTTTAGATGCTCATTTTTGCCCATGTTTGGCCAGGTATATGTATTAGTATTTTTATTCATTGTATTTTGTTGTATTTTATTGCTTACATATTGAGATCTATCCTCTAACAATATGTATAGTATATTTAACAATGAATGAATTTGGTAACCTGAATGAAGACAATTATGACTGTTAAATAAAAATAAATAGAATTTACTCCGCATGCTTACTGGCCTAAATAAAGTACATACTTGATTAAACATATCAATAAAAGCCTGTTTTCTTTTAATCAAATCCCCCGAAGCTAATCAAAAGCGATCAAATGCAAACTAATGCTTGAAGTTCAAAGTCAAAGCCACGCCTCTCAATCGGATCTGTTTGATCTATGCGGGTGATGACGGTTGCTATGGTCGCTTAGGCACCAGACCACGCCTCCTGACAACGACCGCAATTTCAGAATTGTTGAAATACAAATAAGCTATATAGCGCTCCTTAAAACATTCACTAACTTTTTATTTTGTGTTTTTACGTATTTCAGAGACGCCAGTACGCAAAAAATAAAGTCAAAGTACATGGAAGAACTTAAAGATTTTTGTTTATATTTTAATTGTTTCTGACGCCATTTCATTTTCAGTTTTTATTTAAAATCTATATTGCTTTGCTTAGTTTAGTGTTGCTGTTCGTTTCTCTTCTCACATGCTGCCGTTTCCTCTGCATTTATGGCGAGTTTTAACGTTTTTACGTCATTGTTGGAGGTCTAACGTACAAGATCTACTCATTTTATACAGTGCAATATGGAAAGGTTCAAATAATATGGAGAGCATCCAAAAATGTAGGCTACTTTGGAACAGAATGCCATTTTGGAAACAGTGTGGAAAAAAGCCAAACATTTTATGGACAACTAATGAAGAATTATTTCTACTTTTAGGGTTGTTATTGTTAGTAATTAATTTATCTGTAGTTTTAGTTGAGGCAAATTGTTATATAATAACTAACTCTAAACTGTGGAGGTTTGGAAAATATACTCAGCATTAACAGGTGGATCTGAAATATGCTTATATGTAGCCTGTTAACGCAGTTCTGTAAGCTATTCAAACTGCGCCTAAATGACTCATTTTAAAATAACTTTTCTCATATTAAAGTCTTGCCTTTTTATACAAGTTATTATCCACCTCAAATATTTGCGAACGATTGTCCAGATTACCATACCAGCCAATAAATAAACAGCCTGCTATAGAGTGAATTTTCTCAAATGCAGATAATTCTCCTAAACTGGTTGTATTGGATAAGTTAAGGTAAAGTAAGGACATTATTGTCATTGTCACCTTTACAGATTACAACGAAATTATAAGTTGTGCTTGACTCAATCAAGTTAAAAACCTATATTGATTGGGCTTTACTAATATGTTAACTCTTTTGTAAGCATTATTAATATGAACTGCATTCATCTCCGTTGTAAATTGGACTGAAGTGACGTCGGTCTGTTAGGCTTTTGGTTTTGATCTCCAGTCTCTGGAGGGTCGGACAGGGTCAGAGGTGAGGAGCAGGGTTCAAGTGGGTTGTCCGGTTATTCCCTAATGGCTAATCGGATGAGCTGTGTTAACAGGAAACGACATGATTTTCCTGGTGGTGTCAAATCGATTGATTCTGAGGCACTCAAAAAACGCTGCGTGAATCTGTTCCCGAGTTTAAGACTAACTTAATCTTTAAATATCGTGCATATGCAGAGACAAATCCATCCTTTCACGACACGCCTGAGACCTGGCAAGCTTTATTTCATTTTAGTCTGCCACATTTTGTCCTAATTCCATTTCCTCTCGAATCGAATTCAGCAGTGATTTATTATGGCATAAGGATTTAAAATGAAACCAAATCCGTACAGGATTGCCCTCTGTGTGTGTGTGTGTGTGTGTGTGTGTGTGTGTGTGTGTGTGTGTGTGTGTAGCCTATAGTGTTTGCAGCTGATGATGGGAGCACTTGCCCTGCGTGTGGCACTGGACCATCATCTGTATTCATTCATTAACTCTGCTCAGATTTTCTGCTTGTCATATCCAAGATAAATCGCTGCTATTGTACTAAAAAGCATTCAGGGTCCGTTTATTAAAAACAGCACCGAGAACTGAATCGTCTAGGAGAACTAAACAATCTATTAGCCTATTATGTTTGGTGTTATGATGAGATTATGATGGTCAGAGCAGGCTTTTAAAGTGCAGGCAGCGGAGATGAGCAGACGAGCAAATCAAAAAAATTATACTACAAGATAGCCTAATAGTATTTAGACATGCTTAAAAGTAATGGCAACGTAAAGTCCGTATGGTTTTGTCGGTTGATCACACTGATGACATTTATTTAAAAATCCACAAATCATAAAGGAAAACTAATCCAAACTTTGATCATGTATTATTTATTCCATCCTGTCAAGGTGTAGGTTTTTGAAATTGTGTAGTTTAGAAAACACAGCGTGACGCAGCGTTATTCATATGAACAATATGAATTAATTGGCAGGATATGCGGATATCAGCCTACTCAGAACATGCTGTAGCTACACCTATAAGGATTTCTACTTTGGTACTTTAGATGGTTAACAGGTCTTGAGTCTTATACAGTTTAAGATTTAAGCTGCAAATCAAAATATAGTCTACTATTAACCCTACAGTACACTCTCGTAGGCTTGTTAAAGCTTTTCAATTAACGCTAAACACGTTGCTAGCGTTTTCCCAGGTTTGTCTCAGTGACCGAATCCTTAAAATTGTCTGCAGAAGCCCTAATGCCTCAGTTGTCCATTTCCCCATTTAAATAAGAGCCCCCAAAGTTCACTGAGGAACCTTGCTTTAATTAGATGATTCCATTTTTTGTCCCGAACACTGCATATTTGTGGCTCTAGTGACCAAAACCTGAGAGAAAACCAAAGACTAGTGGTTGCAAATAAAGGCTCGTTATGCTAAGCAGATTTAAACGCTAGGCTGTGTGAATGGGACTCAGTCCGCAAAATTAGCTGCAGAGCAGCTCGTCTAGCCTTGGAGGACCAAAGCATCATTGTGCGCATCATTTATATCTTCCAAATCAGTAAGCATTAGAGGCCGTGCTATATGTTAGCATAAGAATAGGAACGGGTCCTGTGAACTTCCGCGACCTCCTGACTCCCTTTTTCCCCGAGATGAATAGCAGCACTTTGAGACTCCCCAGCCTCTCTCCAACAGGCTTGAACCATGCCTAAATTCTTAATCATGGTAATTTAATATATCTTAAGCCCCCCGACTGCTTTTATCCCCGTCCTTGCGCAGTTTGTTTAGGCATTCATGTCTCATCACAGCGTCGGTGAAGCTCCCGTATTGTGGACCAGACTTTTTAAAATTTCATAACTTAATAAACATTTATTATGTAGGCTATTATTATAACTAAAACGGCTCAAATCACGAAATCATGCACAACAATTTAAACGTGTTGACAAGCCTACACCAGGCGCATGCGCACAAAAACAGGCCGCGAAAAAATAGCTCCGGAATAATTAATATAGTCTTTTTTAATTAATCTTTGTTTTTGTCGATTGTTATTATTAGGATGGTGTAAAGGTGTATATCGTTTCCAGCATCGTGGTCTGAGGTCTCGCTGACAGAGTGGCTGTTTCAAAAACGACAAAACAGCCCACTGTACATTTAATTAATCTTCGCCTGCCGGTGTTTTCGAGTATTGCATCTAATCATGCGAATACTTTTATTTCGAGGTCACCTAAATATTTAATGGCTTTCCCAAATAAAATCAGATCTGCTTCGTTATGCAGGGTTTCCACTGTTGTTTTTGACTCAACAATAAACGAACAAAACACCAAAAACAGGACTATAGGCCTACAAATAAAGAGACAAAAGGACGTAGCTCATATTTTCTGCATAACCACATGTCTGCCGTAGAGTAGATTAAACGTTATTCGATGCCTTGTGACAAGATTATAATCTGTAACCATTAGACATGACCTTGGCACTGCTGCCAACTAGAAGCCTCAATCAATGGTTTGACTGAGAAGTCAAAATATTGAGATGTTATTACATTAATACTTCAAGAGTTCATCTAAAAAAACAACTATCGTGGCCACAAACTGTCCAAATACACAAGCGCATTTTTCCTCTGCACAATGCAATCACAAACACCCCACATCCACCCACCCCTTTTCCCTCTGACTGTAACACTCATGCAGATCAGACTTGAGGGAAAAAGGCGACATCTCTGGGCAGAAACACGAATCAAAGACACATAGGAAGTTCCGTAACAGAGCGCATTTATTTCAGTAGTAATAGACTGCACAAAGAAAACGAGTGTGCATTTAAAACCGCGCACTGACCTCCTAAATCTACCAAAAACAACACCAGAACCGTTGCTATATAATGTTTCGATTTATTTTATGATTAAAGAGATGGAATGCATTGCTAATTGTAGTAAATATCCTACCCCAGTGATGTCTCCATGCAGGACGCGTTCGTTGGTGGCCAGACTGAAACTGAGCACATCAAAGCATTAAACAACATTAATTATGGCCGCCGGATAATTTATGCATAAGCTAATTGAGGGTGATGTCACTGTATCGCGAGAGCGAAGCCCCTGTTTCGTTTCAATTAAATTGTCCTTAAAGGCACACGTGCACACAGTTGCACACACAAAGATAATAAGGGCATCGTTTTTTCCTTCAGTAAATGATCTAATTCTATACAGTATAATGAGCACAGACCCACATTTCCTCTGTATTACTAAACCCTTATAAAGCACCCAAGTTACAGAGAATATATTTAAAGAGGGCTGCTCACATTAAATACAGAGGAATATCCAACCTTTTACCCTGTAAGCTCTACAAATAATCATAAACATTTAGTCCGGCTTTCAGAAGGTGTTCTTGCAATTTCATCTTCACCCATGGCACATTTTTACCTTTTAATGAGCGTAATTACCCCATCAGCCCTGCTCTAGATAATGCAACACTTGGCAAATTAACGTCCAGTGCACCAGCAAAATGGCTTAATAGGCTCTTGATTTTTGGCCACACGGTTAAGGCAAATGTTTGACCATTTAGAGCCTGGAATCATTATTGTACAAACATTTGCTATTTTTTTCTATACGTGCTGCTTTTCATTTGAAATTATTTCGCCAGCTCATTTCATGTGTTTCCAATATTTTAAGAAACGTGTAGCTTTTTAAAAACCTTACAATGAGGGATAATTGGTAAAAAAAAAAAAGAATTCCTAGATTTGGTTCCTTGGACTTGAATTCAAATGATTCAAATCGGTGCAAAAAATCAAACAAGGTTTCAGGTTTCACCAGAATGAAATTTTGATTGAAATGACAGAGAAACCTTAACTAAAATCACTTAATATCTCTAAACAGGCAGCTCTTTAACTATATTTAGAAAGCAGGTTATTTTTCCACGAACAGGAAACGACTAAAAACCAAAAATAGTTAAAAGCTATTATTATTATTATTATTATTATAGTAATGCCTTGCTATCATCACAGAAATGCTCATCTGCTTTGTCTCTCCTGGCAAGGATGCAGTTCTGTTACTTAATTCCGTCCTTAAATGACACATTACCACAGGAAATATAAAAAGACAACAGCCTCAGGGAAAATTCGTAGGATCGGTAAACCCCTAATTTATTTATTTATTATCACATCCGTTCATTACAACTTCATGTAGTTGACATTGATCTGCCCTGAATTGATTAGGATCTGTAACCCTTAGCCTTAGACTAATGTGGATAATTTTGTGCAAGCAAGCATTTCTATACTTCCAAAACGATTGTGAAGCAGACCTCTTTACTTCAACACTCACACGATTGGACATTTGTACACTTATCAGGACTGTTACCAACTGTTTGGGTTTTTCTGTTTTATACTGAGACCTGAAGGAGTCGTGAGTTCTGAATCTAAAGGAGATTTCATGTGAAATCCTGGAGTTTCAGTAATACCTTATTGAAACCTGGCAGAGCAGAATGGATCTGATAGTAAGCTATTATAGTTATTTATTCTTAAGTAAATAAACAGTCTCAAGTCAATAGACTAACTGACAGACAGAATAACTGATAGAACATATAATATTGACTATTGAGTAAATAAATTCAGCCAAAGCATCGGAACAATAAGAATACAAATATAATTCGTTACAAATTTGTATGATACCTGACTTTACTGGCCTATTTAATTCAGCAAAATACAGAACCAAGTGGAGTTCATTTCCCTCTCTGTTAATTGCATGCATACTTGATTTAGGTATTTGTTTCACACACAGAGACGTGTGATGAATACACACACACACACACACACACACACACACACACACACACACACACACAGAGAGAGAGAGAGAGAGAGAGAGAGAGAGAGAGAGAGAGAGAGAGAGACTATGCAAGTCTGTAAAACGAGTGCATACACACGCGCAAGCACACACACACACAATAAACATATTGTTTTGAGTATTTTATACTGACATAATAATTACTATAGCTAATTAATTTAAACACATAAACCAAACCGACACCTCATGCATCAGTAACCTAAAGGAAAAAATGGTTCTTTAGGTTTTAAAATGAAAGTTGCAGTTTTCTAATAAATAAATAAACTGATGATGTGTCTCTTTCCAAAACATAAACTCCAAATCCTACAACACTAATTCCCAAATTACTAAAAGAAACACACAAATCGTTATGATTATACTGCATTAAATATCCACAAAGTATAAAGGCTGTGGATGTTATGCGTTTTATTTGCTTTAGACTGAATGAAGCGTGCATAATATATTTAATGACTCTAAGAAATGCAGCTTTTAATAAAAGACCAAGTCACCTGAAGTAATGTGTGAAAACGGCAGACAGCCAATGAGCAGCAAAATAATAAGAAACAAAACAATAAGAATAATATAAAATACATATTCAAACTCTACAGAAAGTACATATTCTTTATTTGTGTCAGCCTTCAACTACTTATTCTTTTTAAATGATAAATTAATCTATTCTAGAATGGTATTATTGCCACAAGCAAACGTGTTTTATTCTGTAGGATCTCTGCAAATATTATAGGCTTAATTTGAGTATTATCAAATATCACTTCCACTGAAAATTTCTAAATATCCAAGATCCATGCACTGGAATAAATTCATAATGAAGGCTCAATGGGGGGGAACAGGCTTTTTAGTCTAATACAAACACCTACATAATTTACCTCAAGATAAACAAGTTTGATCCTGCCTGCTCTGAAGCATTGGCATGTTCTCTGCATGCTGGCATAAATTTAATTTGGTGCCATGTGGTAGACTGACTAGTCTAGGTTGAGATGGCTACATGATGAAGCACCATGGAATAAGCACCATAAAATCCTTAATAAAGCTGAATAAACGAATAAAGGTGAATAACACATGACCTTGTACCCTGAGCAAGCCCACGCCAGCATGGGGAGAACATGCAAATTCCACACAATCAGTGGGCCAGGTCTCCGGAGCTGTGAGACAACAGCACTAACCACTGTCACACCCTGTACTAGAACTATTGTATCTCCATTGAAAAATGCAATACATTCTGTAAAACTAAGCCAATTTATAACAGAATTTTAATGAATTACACCCAGAATCCACATCTCGCACTACAACTAACGAAGATGACTGACAAAGACAGATTATACAGCCTCAAAAAGGGAAACAGGCTTGTATAGTGTACAGATGCAGACATCCAAATCCTTTAACTCAAGATACGGGTTTGATCTTGCCTGCTCTGCAGAGTTGGCATGTTCTCTGCATGCTGGCATGGATTTAATTTGGTGCCAGGTGGTAGACTGACTAGTCTAGGTTGCCTGAGTGTGAGATGGCTACGTGATGGTGATGGTACAGGATGTATTTCTGCTTCGTCTCCAGGATAAACACCAGATCAGATAAAATATTAATCAAGCTGAATGAATGAACACATTACAGTAATTACACATAACCACATACTTAGTTTTACATGAAATATAATTCAGTCTTTAAACTGTCCAATTTGTTGTGAAGTTGAAGTATCTTGAGAATTGTGCTGTCTGTACATTTCTGTTAAATACAGTGGTTAAACAAATAAAAAGAAGATTCTGTAGTAATGGAATAGATTTTGGTGGATTAACCCTTGTAGCTTTCCGCACAAAACCAAACACACCCAACATGTCCTGGATGATCAGCTGCATTTGAGATCGTTGTATTGGTAATGTAGTAATGATTCAACTTTACACAATTATGTCAGTTTAATCCTTTCTTAATTTGGGGCTGTGTTTGTCCAAGTGTAAATGTTTAGCCTGTTTAACTAAACATTTCTACCAAAATCCCTCCAGTTATTCTTAATTGTGTTTTGTGTGTCTGTGTGTGTGTGAGGTTGTGTCTTCCCACCAGGACAATGAGGGATATTAAAAGAAGAGGAAGTGGCACAGTAGAGTGATTGTCCCACACTCTGTCACACTCACACAGAGGTTCGGGGTGGCTGTTCAGGGTTCGCTGTCCTGCTCTGAATGTTAATCTGGCCTGCAGTCAGGTCTTGTTCTCCATGCAGGGGATGTGGTGGTTCGTGAACTGGGCTTTTTCTTTTTCTTCTTCCTGTGCTGCCACTGAGAGAAGGGAACTGAAAACAGGGAAACGCTGGTTGAAAGGTTGGGGGCTTGGCACGAGGGCATTTGAGACGTGGAAAGAAAGCTACAAGTCTTGTCTCAGTGGGGTGGAACTCTGCCTTGTGCCACCCAGGTGCCTGGCACGCTGTGGCTTTGTCAGGGCGGTAAAAGAGGAAAAAGGTTGAAGGAAGGATAGATATAATAAAGCAATCGTTTCACACGGTGCTTCAAACAGGGAACACCATAGAGTCATGAGGTGGTCTGAATATGAATAAGGAAGTGTAAATGATGAGGCTTATTCAGTCTCAAGCCGCAGAAGTCTTTTTACACGCCTTTATAATCATTTAAAAGGTATCACACTGACCACGGACACACTACTCTCTTGCCATATTTCTCATGCTATTACACCTCGGTTCTCTCATATTTTGCGTATCTCTTTCTAATGTTTTTTTTTGATGGACAAATATCTAAGAAAGTCCATTTAAGCCAGTGTAAGGATTCTCAGAACCTAATGATGTTCCTCATACAGTATATATATAATCGAGATCAGGGTTGCTGTGCCATCGCTTGGCACACACACTCACTGACACATTCCTACTGGGATTCTTTTAGAGACACCCAACCTTGCACGTCTTTGAAACGAAAGCATCCAAAGAAAATCCATGCCAACATGGGAAGAACATGCAAACTCCACACAAACATCAGGCCAGGCCTCTGGAGCTGTGAGGCAACGGCACTACTAACCATGGTGCCACCCTGTATGACAATGCAATAAATTGTGAAAAACCTATAATCATCAGTCTTCTGTACTATACTGTAGTTCCCACTCTTTTTTTAAAAAACACACTGAAATAACAGGTATTTTGTTCCCGACAAGCATCCTCAGCCCTGAAACCATTCACCATGTTAATCCCTTCTGATTAAATTCATTGTGTGGTCGTTTATTTTAGCTTCTTGTCATTATGAAAGTAGATAGTAAAGTTTTTAAACGTTTTTTAACATTAAGCCGGTTTTCTGATCCATGTTGGACACAGTTTGCCCCATACTGCATATTTAATGCCAGAGCAGGCCTTGGCTCTAATGGAAATAAAGTCCTCAGTACCCTGGAGTTCACAACAGATGCACTTACTAACCCGACTAAACCCAAGATTGACACAGTTGCAACCTTTTCCACGTTCAAACCTGTATTTAAGAGTTTTGGTCTCATTCCATGCTGTTTTCCTTTCAGAAACACATGAAGGCTTTCAATCTGGACAGCTATAAACCGACCACAGATACCCACTGTATCTAGGCAGCTGACAACCAGCTTAAGTGGATGCACTCCGTCTCCAGATTTCTCCTACGACCGTAGTTCCTAAGAATATGAGCCGCAGTCATCAGGACTCCATTGGCTGTACCTTTCATTGTGGGTAATTATGTGCACCAAGCATCCTGGCAGGTGCCTGTGGCTAGCAACAAATGATGTGAAAATGCTTAAGATCACACAAAAGTGTAGCGGCAGAGGCAAAGCAACAGGACTGGCATCGCAGGCAATCGCTTGAGGTCATGATCATCGAAGGATGATCCAAGGAAACGACTGAAACGTCTAACCATAGACACCTCCTTCCCATTTCTGCTGGACACTGAACTGTTACTCAGGAGTTATTTTTAAATAAATAAATACTGTTTAATAAACTTGTTCCATATTTTTTAGTGTCCTAATGTGCCAGGTTGCCAGTCTCCTGCTATAGAGAGTGTATAGTTTATAGAGTAGTGCAGTAAGGGGTAAGCAGACTTTTGAACACGTGTCAAAATGGTACTCCTTGCCCATCTCTGTCCTGGCCATGCCACGGTGGCACCCTCTAGTGGCAGGAAATGCCCTCGGTGCCACCTCAATCTACTTTTCAGTCAAACAGTTGCACAGATTAAAAAAAAAACCACCTCACAAGCATTCCCAATCTGATTTGTTTGACTTCACATTCACGAAGCAAAGACAGGGGTCTGCTTGGAAATTACTGATCAGAAGATCTAAAAATCTGTCTTTCCTGCTCGATCAGCACCTTTCATTGTTTTAGATTGTGAAGAGTTCTGAAAGGCCTGCTTTGCACAGGAGAACAAGGCGCCAGTCAGGAGGCAAGAGCGGGAAGCGAGAGCGGGAGGCCAGAGTGCACGTCGCCGCCACGGAAAAAGCTTCCTCAGAGCTTTGTGAGGTAAAACAAAGCGCAAACATTTCCCCTCGCTTTGGCCATTCAGAGCTCCCAATTAACACTGGATGTTCTTGGTGAGATCAAATGCGCGCAATTATCCGCTGGGACTTTGATAGAGTGGGCACCCATCACTTCGACTGGCTGCACCCATTTATCGCCAGGCCGTACACCAAACGGGACAGTGTTTCTCTCAGACCCTTCTGCCGCATAACAATAATGAGATTTTCGCTCCAGGTTTGGGTCAATAAACACACATTCCAGTACACAATGCTGCCAGGAGGCCGCTAATGCCCATCAGAGGGCTTCACGGAAAGGCCGGTGCCAGGAAAACGTGCTCTTCCACACAAATGCATCTTTTCTGCACTGTTGCAATGCACATGGACACATCCACGTCCGTACACCTTCTCACGTGCATGCAGAATCTGCTCGTTCTATTCAAACCCAAGCACAAACCAGAGTTACAGCATCACGAGCAGGCCGAAACACAACGCTCCAGTGTTAGCGAGCATAAAACCAGGCCGCGTTCGGACATCAGCGTTTGTAGGCTCTTGACATGATGTGACAGCCCGACTCTAACTGACCAAATCCTCCGTTTGGGCCATTTTCCTGCCTTACCCATTTACAGTGGTTCAGTGGAGATTTCTTTATTTCCCCACAGACAATGGTCTCTTTCTTCATAGCTCCCTCACTCTTTTACCCCTCTCTCTCTCTCTCTCTCTCTCTCTCACACACACACACACACACGCTGTAGCAGAAGCACGCTCACCGCCGCGCACATTTTGATGGTAATTAATGACATCAGTGAGAAGCGAGCGGAAGAAAAGCGAGGTGCGTTTGTTTGCTGCGCAGACCGTGGGAACCCCGAGGCTCTTGAGGGTGGCGAGTCAGGGGGCTGGAACAATACTCACGCTGTCGCCTTTCACCCAAACACCCCCCTCCGCACACGCACACGCGCACACACACACTCCCACTCTCTCTCAGATTCTCCCATCCACTCCTAGATTCTCCATCTCCCAGCCTGTGCTGGGCGGTGAGTGCCCTCTCTCTGTCTGGCGCTGCATTACAGCACCAACTATATTTGTGATTTGTTATGTGACAAAGAGTTGCTCTGATTGTACCTTGTACGACTAACTTTCATATAACTTACAACTGCTAGCTAATAGGGAGATAAAACTACACCGATCAGCCATAACATTAAAATCACTGACTGAGGGATGCACTGGGTAATTACATTTACAGCATTTAGCAGACGCCCTTATCCAGAGCGACTTACAATTGATACAGTCTTACAATCCAAGCAATTGTGGGTTAAGGGACTTGCTCATGGACCCAACAGTGGCTGCTTGGCAGAGGTGGGATTTGAACCCTGGACCTTTTGGTCCATGGTCCAGTACCTTAACCGCTAGGCTACCACAGTCCACCACAGGTAATGCTCTGCTGGGGGAACCTTGGTTCCTGGCATTTCTCCTGGTAAACAGTTCTTTGTGGCAGCTTACAATTTAGATGGGCTGTGATGAGATTTATCTCTAAAACCCTGTGTTATAGTGGTCAGCAAAGAGTTTGCCCATAGGGAAAACCAAAGCACTTACATGGCATAAGCGTCCTGGCTCAGGTAGCATGTGCATAGTGTCGTGTTAAAAGTTTTGTTAGTGTAATGCAGAAATGCCAAAAAAAAAAAAAAAAAAAGTTTAAAATGGCGTCTCTTAACGTATCAGAACTGAGAAACACTGCAGTTCTGATTTCAAACAAAAGAAGGGATTTTTTTTCTGCCAAGCTACACAGAACATCACAGCAGCAAAGCAACCCAGCTCTTTTTCGATTTATTTTTAGCCTGGGTCCGTCATAAAGCCATCATTTTGAACCACAGTACGATTTCGTGAGCTGCAGTTGGAGGGACTGAGCCTGTCAATCCACAGATGGCCAGCGGGTCAGCTTTACTAATCACCTCTCAGTTCACCTGATGGTCCACAGGAGGAGACCAGAGCCTGTCCACCCCCCATCTTCCAGGCTCTTTAATAGCAGGGCCAGCATGGCGCAACATGGCACCTATGTAATCACATCTCGCTGCCGCTTAATGACACTTCCTTCTATAGCACCACGTCAATAGCTGTAATTACACCCTTTCAGGGGCTTTGCCACTGAGCCGAACAGAAATGAGCTGGGTAGTTGCTATAGATGACACAGAAAGATCGTCTCAAACACGTCTTATTCCTTGCATGGCATTTTCAATGCCCTTGCAGACCATTTCCATAGGATGTTCTTGCATGGCTTAATATAGTCTCTCCTTTTTGAAATGGATCAAATAATGTAAACTACATACATACGTGGTACACACAGGACTGGGTTGTTCATTGGGCTGTATTGCCAACTGTCTAGGGCATTCTCCTATAGAGTTACTTAAATAATCTTGGTGCTAAACTATTATTTGACTGTGTATACTTACAGAACAGCGATAGAACAGGATATTGTTTGAATTATCTTTCATATATCTATCATCTTTCAAGTCCTGTAAGTTGCGAAGTGGGGCCTCTATATTTCAGACTTGTTTGTCCTCCACAGACCCAATCAGATTGAGATATGTTGAATTTGAAGGCCAGGGCAGGGCCTTGAACTCTTTGTCATGTTCCTCAAACCATGCCTAAGGAAACCTGCTGAAAGGAAATACCATTGCTCTGAAGGGGTGTACTCAGCCTGAAACAATGCTTAGGTAGGTGGTAGGTGCCAAAGTAACATCCACATGATCCAAGGTTTCCCAGCAGGTCACTACCAAGAGCATCAGTTTATCAGTTTTATTCATTTCACCTTTTTAATGTTATGGCTGATTGGTGTTGTTTTATCTAACTATTAGCTAGGCCAGTTTCACAGTTGCAAACATTGTATTAAAGCTAAATAACATTAATATGCTTGGTGGATGGCAAAATAATTGCAAAATAGTTTCTTATCAGTGATATTTTGCGGTGTAAATTTGCATCAAAGCAGACATTTTTATCATCATGCCATCTCCACAGTCCACTTTTGAGATTTGTGGGTTTTTTTCATTCCCCCATGTCCCAGAGAACTCAGGGCCCTGGAATGAGGCCGGTACCCAGCAGGGCTCAAATCAATTTTCCTGTTCAATTTGTTTATGAACATAGACAATTCTACACCAGTATTTCAATGAAATGTTTGTGCAAATGGAACTGTAAATTAGCAAATACAGAGAGGAGTCTTAAACTTATATCCGGCAGCTTCTAGGCTAAGTGTTGGCTTGCAAACTCAAAGGATTATGCACAAAATAAAGAGTAAATGTGAGTACTCACTTACGTATAGTACAAAAAGCCCTTTCCCCTGTGTTTATTGTGTTTGCCATGGTTAAAGTCTGGGTACAAACATGCTGTGTCCATCTATTCCACAGTTCGAACTGTATTTAACCTCAGGGAGCCATTTATTGTGTTTTGAATTTCACACGATCCCAAACAACCATGAGCAGACATAAATATCTATGTATAGTCTGCAAACACTCTGACAATTGACCTGTTTTTACCTTTAGTGAGACCTACCTTTACCTTTACCAATTTGATTTTACTACAGTCACATAATGTCATGGTAACACACGACACTCGCTTCATTATAGAGAATAACCGTTGCAGTTTGGCGTTGCTACTTTACAGCACGTACAGTGTATTGATGGGATAAAGGACTTCATTTTGAACCAGTGCAAATGTTCACATGTTGAAATGCATGTCACATGGTGTACATCTAATTCTAAACAATACTATCCTCAACAATACTAGCAATTCTCCCATACTCCTGCATTGACCTTAATGTCTGGAATATTCCCTATGTAACAGACAGACATTCAGTCTAAGACCAGACCAGACAGTGTCTGGGGATGAGGGACAATGTCGACGCGCCAGCCATCCCCATCTGACACGCCTTACGCCGGAATGTGGCGGCTGCGCGTTCCCAGATATGACGTGCGACTGAGTTTGTCCTGCAGTGGCGGAGTTATAGTGCTGTAAGACTCTGGGAACCCCCAGCGACACTCCCAGCAGCCCCCGGAGGCCCCATGATTTCTACACATTGAGTACTGCATGCGGTGGTATGAATATGCATGCAGTGATAAATGGAGCCAGGCTCGCTCTTGACTGTGATCCATGGCTGGGACACAATGGTTCCCAGTCCTTCTGCTTTATGGGCCCTGCTCGCCGAGTGTGTGATGGCCTCAATACGTACGCTGATTTAGAAGCATGGGAATGGTGCAGCCTCTGCCTACCCAAGACATTTGCTGTCTAACTGGGTGGGTTTATGTCTCATTGAGGGTTTATAGATGCTTACTGATTAAGCACCATTGTAGGGTAGGAAGGGAACTTTGTTCACACTGCGGCGATTATTCAAAAGTCACTAGACAAACACCGTGGCGTGAATTAAAAATGATTTATATGATGATTACTGCATTCTTCACTCATATACGCAAGACCTTCTTATCTGAGGAAAAATATTAGTATTAGTATCACACTGAAATAGGGAAACTAATAATATGAACAGTATATGCATATTTATTTTTCTTAACTCCTAAAAACTGATTTCTCCACATTTTAGCTTTGTCTCAATATCTTGTATTGGCTCTTAAATTTAAACACAAAATCGCATACCCTATGTGTGAGCATCTATAGGGGCGGTGGAGGTTAGTGTGAACACAATGTGACAGCACAGGAATGCGATGGACCTTCCATCCCATTTGGGGGGGTGATGAAATCAGACGCGCCACATCTGAAGGCATTTCATCGCAGCGCCCACCCAGTGTCTACAGAAAACCTGAGGTACATGACCGAGCTGTCCATCATCGGCTGTCAAGAAAGAGAGATGTCTGGACCGGCGCGACAAAGCGGGCATAATGTGCATGGTGCACACTCCTCCATTTTGCCGTCTTGCCTAGCAACCGCCGTCAAGTGAGACAGAGGCTTCATCCCTAGCAACAAGATCCGAGAGATGGTGAGGCCTCACACCTTAGCAACAAGGGCCCTGCAGCTGAGAGAAAAGGCGCTTCTCTGGGTGTCTGAAAAGACACCGTCCACCCCCACCACCCACCTCCCTTTTTTTTCACTTGGTGTGAAGTTCATTCGATGGCTCTGAAAAGACAGCCCTCCCCCAACTCAGACACTTGTCACATGAAGAAAAGAAAGGGCTAGATACTTGGTGGATAAGATCATGACTAATCTGTTGTTCTTTACTGGAGAGATCCAATAGAGGCTCTGAAACAACTTGCTGGCTGCCGGTGCATACGGATAACTGTCTGCGACCGACACATTCAGGACGCATGAGGGAGAATTTGGGGAGGTGGGGTCACCAGCGGGGAGGGGCGGAAATACTCAAAAAGGGGAAACACAGCAGCGTTTGAGCAGGATGAGACTTTTTATGTCCGGGACATATATTAAGACTACACTACACCTCTCTGAACCTGAGCAGTGGCTCAACACTTTAGGTGCTTATTGATCAGGAAGGCACTGGGGTGACACAGAGATCTAATTTGTTAGAGCATCACCACAGGGAGCTAGGATCCACTCCGAGTTGTGCCTTCAGGTCAGGTCAGGTGTTACATGCAGACACAATTGGCTGGGTCTGAGGAAGGGCAGGTTGGACAGGGGGGATCATCCCCCAGTGCAGCAGCAGTGACCTATGCCAGTCTGCAAATGTACATTTCATATAAAGGATACTTATAGAAATCCAACACTTCTATCTTTTGTTCGCATAAAACTTTATTTGTATTTGATAATTAGTAATAAAGACATTCCGGTTGAAAAAAATTGTAGCCATGCTATGTGTGTGAAGGCCTCAATACGTATGCTGATTTAATATTTAAAATGAGATTTAATGAGCTGTTAAATGAGATACAGTCGCCTGCACTGTGAGTGCGTGTAATAAAGTGGCCAATAAATGTACACAATGTTTAAAATTCTCAACCTCAACCTGTACCAGCAACTAGAGGTGGGTGCACCATTTTTACTCCATTATATTTTCTTTATAAAATTGTTCGTTGTGGTTGTAATACTGTGACTGGGATTTTCAGTATTGGGTATTTTTTACAGTTGCATAAGTATATTTAGTATAAGTATATTAAGTATAAGTAAACCCCTTAACAACTGATTGAATTGTATCAGTTGTAAGAGAGTAAGAGAGTCTGCACAGTTATGTAAATGTAATGTAAATAATTACTCCCACTTGCAATTTTTAGGCTGTATCTCAAATAAGGTCTGCAATAAGGTCTATTTAAGGGTCTGAAAAGCGCTATTTTACCCTATGCGATGTGCAGGAAAACAGTTGGGATGAACATGAAAATGCTTCTGCATGTTTAAGTTTTCCAAAATGGAGACGTTGAAACTGGCAGATTGCTGCTGACAAGCAAATAAAACAAATCTGAAACATTGTCATACTATTAATTGCTTAAGTAAGTAAATTATGTTATTATCTGTTGTAATGGGTACCCAAAGTATCAGCTTATTGAAATGCATTTAAGTACTAGTACTCTGTTGCAGTTCTACACTTCGATGTTCTTTCATTCCGGCTCCACCCAAGCTGTTCTTCCATCATCAGTTTTAGCCCTCACACCAATACTCAGACTGCATCAGAGGGCAATAATTCCCCCTCCCCTCCTCTGGCTGACAGAGTGTGCCATGCCAACAAAACATTCCTGCTGAGGACACTAAATAATGCTGATATGCATATTCTGTACATTATTTTATTCGGTATACTGTTGTCTTATGTATGCATATAGCATCTTAGATATGCTGGCCATCCACTGGAGCTGCTACAGTTACCCCAGCCAGTCCTATGATGGATTGCTGTGTTATATACAGTATGCTCTGACCTGAGCTTCTGCTCTAAAGAAACCAGAAAGGCCCGCGAGCCAGTAAAAGCATAATTTTAAAGGTGTGGTCTATATGGACACCTCTTTTGTTGGCATTCTTGATAACTGCCCAGAAAATAACTAAACTAGTACCTTAAATGGACCTTACTAACAGTGGAAGCTCAATGGTTAATTGGTTGGACTTGTAAAGGTTGTGAGGTCACTTCCCAGCTCTGTCAAGCTGCCCCTGTTGGACCTTAAGTGTCTGTCACTCTGGAAAAGGATGTCTGCTGAAACGCTGTAAATGAAATATAACGCAGTTCTCCGACTGATATCTTAAAGAACTTGCACCCAGCAAGCTGTCAAAGCTGAAAGGATTATTTATCCACAGTACAAGACAGTGCTGCCTGTTTTTAATGAGCAAAACTCATTATAGGCAAACATTTCCTGTGCATTTCCACAACATGTACCTTCACACATCACACCCAAACAAGGTCTCAGCTGTAGAGGAAGGTCTCACCTAGCATGCTGCTTGAAAACAGAACTGAAACACAACCAGGTGGTGGATTGAAGCAGGCCTGCAGGGTTTTCCTTTTGTTTGATGGCCCTTACTTCTTGGTTGGCTCCATCTTCAGTCCTTCCTCCCCTCCTTCTGTCAGGTAGCAGCCCTGTTTCTCTGACCACTGAAGGAAGCAATCTTTACCAGTTTCTGTCAGTTAGCAGAGAAGATTGATTAAAAGATTCTGACAATCAGTTAATTCCAACCAATTAGCACCCTTTTACACAGAGGTCTGGCTTAGCAGAACTAGACGTAATCAGTAGGTCCACCACATCATTAGCTGTAATTTTAGCCCTGATGTGGCTTCAGCTCCTTATTCAGAGTCTCTGTCTTCACTAGGGGTGGGAATGCGGTGCCGGGAGCAGAAAAGGCTGTCCTGTCTTTATGCAGAGCAGATGCTTTTCTCTATTGATGCGATCCATCGTCACCTCAAGATCTCTGGGGTTGAGAGAAGGCCTTAGGAACAGAGGAACAATCCTGTGAATGTGAGGTGTGAGACGAGCACTGGATGTGTTAATGAGGAAAGGGGAAGTTAGGTTTGCACAGTCTAAAACCAGCACAGCGCAAGATTACATGTCACATACCAGGAGCGCTTTCCCGATGACTTCATATAAGGGATCAGTCTTCATCGGCTTTCTGTGGCCTTCAAATGGAGATCCTCTTTGAGCGCTTAAACCGTTCTCTGTGCACCATCCCATGGTTCAACACCTCTCTCTTTCTTTCCTGCTTAACTTGTCAATCAAGTCCCACAACCGGCTGACAGGGCAAATAATCAGCTTTTTGAAATTAGTCGCCATTATATAGAGCACCGTTACGTCCCTCCCACTCCTTTTCATGCATGGCCCAATGCAGGTGGATCCTCTAATTAGATGAATCTTTTAATCCGAGGCCTACACACTCCTTTCCGATTGTTCGACCACCGTCCCTTTCAACGCAGACTCGATGCCTCTGCTTTTGTGTCCACACCAACAAGACCTGCGCTTCCAATGAATCAACGTTTTCTCCAGGCATGCTGCACATGGGCTAACTCTCATCATTGTCCACGGGGTCATGCTCCGGCATGCCAGAGCTGTTGACCCTTACAAATGGATTCATGTCATATTGAGAAGGCTTGATTAGGTTTTAACAAGGCCAAAGTTCCTGGCCTGAAAAGACGATGAATGGACATAAAGAGAAAGTAGATGTGAGGAGAAGTTTGAGAAAACCAACACACCAAAGCCCGGGAGGAAGGGGCATTTAATGAGAGATTAGCATGACAAGGAAATGCTTTGAACAAACATTCTGGTTTAGCAGATCACATCCTGATGTGCATAAGGAAGAGATAAGGACTTACTGTATTTCATTCAGTCACCTGGCTGATCTCGCTGAACCTGTTTCAGCCACCGGTTCTTAAGAATATTCTTCAAAGAATCAAAAACCTCTGTAGGATAATCCTACGTTCTCAAACCCTGGTTGGCCAAGTATATTGTCCTTAAGAACAACCACCAGGGAATCATCTCCATACTTTGCACAACCCACCCAAACAAAATGAGTCGATAACAACACTAAGTCGCAACTTTCTGGTGCAGAGTAACCAAGAATGTCAACGATTCTGCGTAAAAAGATCCGTCGGGCCAGATGTACCAATCATCCAACACCAATCAACCCCTTCAAGTGATATAATTATCAGGTCAGGAGGGGAACGGTTTGATGAATAAAAGACACCACCTTTCTCCCACCCCCTACTCATAGCCCACCATTATACCCCACCAACAACAGGCCAATTTGTCCGCAAGGCCCCTTGTGCCCACACTCCCTGCTGAGTTATTTAGCTCCTCTCCTGCACTTCAATGGCAGGTACTGATTAGAGGGGCTGCAATTTCCCTCCCCTTCTCCAAAAAAGAGAGGGAGAAAGAAAAAAAAAACTAGCCCCCTTCTTCCAGGCAATCTTTAATCTGATTACAGGCTTTCTACAGCTTTTCAGACAAGACCAGCCTTGTGGGACAATGGAAGACCAAGTGGTTTCACACACAGCCTCTGAGCTATGTGATCCAAGTGTGGAAACTCAGGGTGCTCTCCCTCGGCTGGTAGTCCCTTTCAGGTTACACTATAGCCGGGTCAGCCCACCTGTCGCACGGGGTCGGGAGGGGGGATTAACGAGGACATCTCTGTTACAGGGTCAGCTCCCTCCCTCCCTCTCCCCGTCCCCTGCAGACTTGTTTGATTAGGAAGAGGAGATTTGACCCAGGCTCCTTTCCTCTTCACCCACTCCGTACCATGCCTCGCATTCTTCTTCCAGCCCATGGGAAAGGACCGTAAAACCAGCGCGAATGCCGGCCCCGCCCACTACACCCCCTGCTGTCCGTCTCATTTGTACCTTGTAATCCTCCGAAAACCCTGAGCAAGCCGTTGCATATCCTCCCTTGTCATGTTTTTTTCCTCCCCTTGTTTGACTTTTCTTCTGAGAAGCTTACAAATAAAGAACTCCCTAAAAAGCCACCACAGGATGGCTAATCTAGGCTAATGGATGTGAGGCTACGTTCGGAGATATCAGGCTTCGAGATATAGTTTGGAAATCCTAAAAAAATTAATACAAGAGAGAAATAGTGTGGCATTCGTGGCACTAAAATAAAGATGAGTAACGGCCAGAACGGTTATGATCATGTTTATATAGGGAGCTCTCATTATCCTGTCTCTCATTTGGCACGTATGCCACCTGCTACTAGCATCTGACCAACTGGATATTTACCTTTCCTTGATTAGACTGCAATTATCATTTGCGTTTTAGCAGCATTGTTAATTGTATAGGCATTAAGGCACTACTCTCCTCAAATTAGGTACCTCATAATGGATTTATACAGAGTGCCTTTAAAGTAAGTCCAACTTTAATAAGTTTGTTATTCACTAACCAACACTAACCAGGCTGTTTTCAGATGTTTATGAACTGCCCAGGTTTTATCCACATTACATCAATTCATTTGAGAGGCCAGGGGTGACACAACAAACACCAACACACGCATTAACAATGTTAAAGTGGGACTTACTTTATAGGCAGTTAAATAGTTCAAAATATAATAGGGACTGTTAGAATAGATTATTTAGGCTCTGAGTCTTATGTGACGTTTGGGAAACTCTTGTCAACCCAAACACAAATGTGACATAATTCTACAAATTCTAACAAATCATTAGCAAGTCAGTTAAGTTGACATTTTGTGGAAAAACTGAGGTCAAATCAAAAAACGTTGTGACTCGAAGGATTTTATAATATGCTCGGGGGAAAATGTTGTGATTTATAGAATTTTTACTCTAGGACTTTTGTTGTAGTAAAAGATGCTTTCTAATTGAGTAGCATTTGTCTTTTCTGAACACCTTTATTGTAAGGTTTTTATTTTTGCTTTTAAAAAATGCACCTCCGTGTGTTACACGTTTGAAATCTGCTTATCTACAATCTGGCAGTCTAATACGCACAAAACACTTATGTGTATTTTAAGTTCATTAAATGTCATGGGGATTGATCAGGAAATAACCCCATTGACCCTATTTGACCTCTCAACAAGGAGTGGATTTTCATAAGAATGGTTGGATTGAGTCAGACCTGACGGTGACCAACAGGCTTATGGCCAACAGAGCCATAAGGATTTCAATTTTGAATTTACAACTAAGTTGGAGCGTTAGCCATTATCTTTAACCAACGTTTATTTGTCCAAATAGTAAGTGGACTAAACCACACCTGTAATGTGTACCTTATATTCTGTATGTATATAAAATAGTGTCTGACAACTCAAAGCATTATGTTATGTAAAAACAACACCAGAAATGGATTGCTACCAAAAAAATCCCGATCAACTCTAAGCACACGTCAACAAGAAAGCAGAAGAGTGTAGTGTTGATCCATTTGTCCTTTGACCTCCACCATGTCTGTGTCCTGGGCTAAACAAACAGTTTGGGAGCTGACAAGAGACGAACAGCTGGTGTAATGGCAAGACAATAAGGTGACCTCTTTAAACCATGGGGCATTGTCAGTCCCCTCTTAGCGACAGAGGGCCAAAGAGAAAATTACAGGGTTTAACACACACCAGCATGGGCCCATTCTCTCTAAATGATAGGCTTTGTCTTTTTAATGACCATAGCCTAATGCATTAGAGCCATATTGCTTGCATAAACAAAAAATAAAAGTTTTTATTTATTTATTAAGGTTCTAGAGTTGTTCTTTGGTGTATTCATTCTTCAGTTGAAGCTTTCATTAAAACGTCAGTGAATGCCTTATACCATTTTAAGGCTCTAAATAACTTCATATGATCTCTTCTAAACCACCTTTCATTCACCAGGCAATTAGATAAACCCATCACATGTTTAATAGAGATCCACTGTGTATATGTTATCTGCTATATTTATTTATACGCTACTTGATCAGCTATTGAGTAGATATTTGAGTCGTCAGTTGAAACCTCATTCAAACTCTACAGTATTTTACATTTAATCACTGGCAGACGCTCTTATCCAGAACATCTTACAGCGTACAATTCAATCAATAGTGACTTAGGCAGTGGCAGCTTGGCAGTGCTGGGATTTGAACCAGCAGTCCAGTATAACTGCTGGACCTCCACAGAAAACGTTACACATTTGGATACCCATAAAAGTTAAATCTGACTAAGAAACAAATCAAACAAATAAAACAGTTTGTTAGACCCAATTTTCTAGTATTGCTGACTGTGGTATTCTAGCGGGTAAGGTACTGGACTATGGACCAGAAGGTCCAGGGTTCAAATCCCACTTCTGCCAAGCAGCCACTGTTGGGTCCTTGAGCAAGACCCTTAACTCACAATTGCTTGGAATGTAAGACTGTATCAATTGTAAGTCGCTCTGGATAAGGGCGTCTGCTAAATGCTGTAAATGTAAGAATTGGTCCATTGTGTGTGAAATCCATTGTGTTTATTGTACATTTATTTACTCAACTAGCCAACCCATCTTTAAAAGAATCATCCATCATCAGTTGCAAATTTCACTGAATCACTGAATGTCGAACAAAATTTGGATCATTTGTTACAAGGTGTATTAAAGTAATCAAGTTAGATGATGAACAAAAATAATGATTAATGTGAACATTTTCTTATCATTAAACTAGTGGCACTTGAACAGTTAAGTGTTCTATAAGCAGTGGTGGACAGAAACGAGGTAAACTAATACATTACTAGACTTAGTTTTTTCTCGTATCTTCACTGAAGTATTTCCATTTTGGGTGACTTTTTATGACTTTTTCTATATCGTACTTTTTCACTCCACTACATTAAGCAAAATCTGTCTCTCCTTTTGGCTTATGTGTACATAAAAAACCCTAATGACATTCTGTTATACGATTACTGGGCCAAGAGTGACACTAGAGTCTTTTCACCTAGAATGATTTGATTAGAGCCATAATAACTCATGCCACTTTTGGTTTTGATACTTAAGTACATTTGAAGGGAAATAATTTTGTACTTTTACTCAAGTGGAGCTCTAAAGGGAGGACTTCTACTTTTACTGAAGAAATATTTTACCTAGGCTATCTCTACTTTAACTCGAGTACATGATTGGTGTACTTTGTCCAACACTGTCTATAAGACCAAATTGTCATATAGATGGGATTTAATTTTATCCTAAAACCATAACTCGATTGAGACTTCAACTTGGCATGTCAGGTCAACTTTAAAAACATCACTAACACCTAATCCATGCAGACAGTCCAAACAGGTTATACTGGCTATACGGAACGTGTTATTGTTGCATTAGACCTGCATTATATAAAACTGAAAATTTTATTATCTTTTTACATTTCACAGATTTCAAATGCCTATCTTAAAGCTATAGTATTTAAGTAGCTAGTAAGCTGGCTAACCAGCAATCCAGTCTTCTTGTTTTAACTTCTGTTAAAACAAAAATTCCTGGTATATTGTAAATAACATTACAAAAAACATCTAACACAGTCAATAAGCACCTCAATAGCTAGCTGTTTTAAACTGCATTAAATAACCAGATCTGTGAACATTTCATTACCTTTCACAGAAAGCAACCTAGCACCTTTTTGCACAGATAACGTAAGCTCTGTATATAGGGGGCCATTTGAGACACCTAGTTACAGCTTTTAATATAACATTTTCTCACATTTAAAAAGCTTTCATTACAAATAATATCATATAATCAGTGTAACTATTTGAGTGCATCTGACTGTCATGGACTTTCTTCCACAGTCACCTGATCTAAACCCCATTAAGTATTTACAGGGCACTTGAAGTTGATCATGAACATAGCAAATAATAATCGATTCTAAATACTAAAAAATGTGTTTTTTTCCACCAACTCTTCCCTCAAACTGTTATGATTGGAAAACATTCTATTAAAACCAAGGAAAATGCAAAACGGAAGCATTTTACTTCACTTTACTTAGCATTACTTCACTTTCTCTGCTTACGTCATTACATCATGTACACTGACACACTGTACATTCACAAGACCTGTACCTATACGTAAACAAATCTTCACAAATGTTTGCAGTTGTCTCACCACGTTTCGTCAAACAAAAGCCTAACAGCCAAACATTGACCTAAAAGCCATTGTGAACACAATAAGCAAGTAAAACTGTATCACTGGCCAACACGAGTGAACGACAATGTCATAAGCGACTGAGAGACTCAGTCAATATGTTAGATTAAAAGTAATTAAGCGCTGATGCAGCTAATCTTCAGGATCCTCAACACCCAAAGACATCAAATCTGCTCCGTATCATTCATGCGCAGATCACACTGCAGATCCCTTACTGCACCTTAGTGGGCATCATGTGATCACTATTGTATGGAGAAATTAGTCTCATGCCTGTAGAAAAGAAAATCAAAATGAGCAAATGTATTAGACTATATAAATAAGATACGTAAGAATACCATATCAAAGTGCAACATATAAAATACTACATCAAAATATAAAGTACTATCTATCAAAACAGATGTACAGTATATCAGTTTGAGATTTAGCGTGAAGGCACTGGATAAAACACTAGTTATTAGCTTCTATTTATCATTTTGTACAACGTGTTCCTACTCCAAGGCTTCGTGAAGCCAAATCACGAGTGGGTGTTCATCACCACCTTGTGGTAGTTCGACAAAATGCAACTGCACATATCATATAGCATACAGCGGCGCTTGAATGTTTGTGAACCATTTAGAATTTTCTATATTTCTGCATAAATATGACCTAAAACATCATCAGATTGTCACACAAGTCCTAAAAGTAGATAAAGAGAACCCAGTTAAACAAATGAGACAAAAATATTATATTTTGTCATTTATTTATTGAGGAAAATGATCCAGCATTACATATTAGTGAGTGGCAAAAGTATGTGAACATCTAATAATAGCAGTTAATTTGAAAGTAAAATTAGAGTCAGTTGTGCATGGCAGGGTTGCAAGGAGAAAGCCACTGCCCTCCAAAAAGAACATTGCTGCTCGTCTGCAGTTTGCTAAAGATCACGTGGATGAGGCCATTGGAAGAATGTTTTGTGGACGAATGAGACCAAAATAGAACTTTTTGGTTTAAAAGAAAAGCGTTATGTTTGGAGAAAGGAAAACACTGCATTCCAGCATAAAAACCTTATCCCATCTGTGAAACATGGTGATGGTAGTATCATGGTTTTGGCCTGTTTTGCTGCATCTGGGCAGGACGGCTTGCCATCATTGATGGAACAATGAATTCTGAATTATATCAGAGAATTCTAAAGGAAAATGTCAGGACATCTGTCCATGAACTTGCAGTTATTGCTGCACAGAGGGGTCACACCAAATACTGAAAGCAAAGGTTCACATACTTTTGCCACTCACTAATATGTAATTTTGGATAATTTTCCTCAATAAATAAATGACCAAGTATAATATTTTTGTCTCACATTTGTTTAACTGGGTTCTCTTGATCTACATTTAGGACTTGTGTGAAATTCTGATTATGTTTTTGTTCATATTTATGCAGAAATATAGAAAATTCTAAAGGGTTCACAAACTTTCAAGCACCACTGAATACTGTATCCATTAATTCTGTCCCCGCTATATTAATCTTCTGAAGTTGTTAACATAAAGCAGATATTTCAGTAGTTTAGATTTGTCTTCAAAAAATGTGATAAATACCATGTAGCACAATGAACACTTACTGTGTGGGCTGTTTGTTGTGAGAGTTGTAGTACTGCATTATCGGGGGTATGTGCTCCTCATCTTCAGGCAGCTGCACAAAAAAAAATACACTGAGAAAACATACACTAAAAAAGCTTATTTATATACTACCAGGGTTGCCAGAGACTCTTTCCAGACTATTTCCAGTTTAAATCCTTATAAGAAGTGGACATGCGATATTTAAAATAAGATATAATGTGATACATTTGTACACACTACATAGTATAAATTAGGACATTTTTGCACTGCTCAAAAATTCCCATTCCAGTAGGAGAGCCAGGTTTTAAACAATTGGTAGTAATAAAACTAAAAACAATTTAACATTCAGTCTTGTACAATATCAATCAGGTTTGAACTCTAAAAAGAATGATCTTTGCTTTAAAATGAAAATATATTACTTGTGTTCACTTTTTTGCACTAAAATGTTATTCCAGACCAACAAAATATCAACTTCAAACTGCTCTTAATATCTTATTGATCTCTTAAAGCACTATAGCCTTTGTTATATATTAATTTATATTATTTCATAAAATGAAAACCATTAAAACTATGTTCTTATTAATTTCACTCTCTGAAATGGTTGTCAAATATAGGCCTACTAAGTCGTAATAGCTCATACAAACGATATTCTACAGTGCCGCCTGGTGGTATTTTGACACAAGCACAAGTCTTCCAACTCACCTCCCAGTAGACTTCATCATCGAAGCAGTTCGCATCGTCTGGGTCTCCCCATAAAGGCATTCTCAGAATGAGACCTAGACGAGTAAAGGACAGGTTAGTTGTTGTAGACCAAATTAAACAGGATTGTAATGACTAGCAAGAGAAGCTTGGTCAAAAATGAATGACTAAATAACTTACCCACCAACGCTCCACCTCCGATTCCCATGATGAGAGCCACACAAAGACCAGCTGCCTGATAGCCTCCCTGTGTTGATGTTGATCGGCTTGCAAATCGCCCCTCAAAATCAAATGTGTTTATGAGTCTGATAAAAAAAAACAGCTATGTCAGTTGAGTTTGTAAGCTCTCTTACATGGGATTGTCTGAGGTTTATGAACACGCTCACCCCTCATTTCCATAGACCTCCTTGGTGGCAGCAGCAGCCGTGATGGCACCTACTACTCCTCCAAGGACTCCTGGCATGGCATGCAAATTATGGATTCCACAAGTGTCTTGGATCTTCATGTGCTTCTCCATGAAGGGCTGCAGGAACAAGCGCGTTTTACTACAAATTGTCACTGGATATAAAACAGAAACTTGACTGTACAACACTCACAGAGAACACAAGGTAGCCAACGGTGGACAGGATGCCGCAGCAGAAGCCGACGATCAGCGAGCCATAGGGCATGATCATGAACTCAGCCGCAGTGCCCATCGCAACGCCTCCTGCCAGCGTGGCATTCTGGATGTGGACCTATGTTGTAAAGAAGAATTGTCAAAGGAACACTGTTCAAAGGTATGCCAACAGGAATGCTATTATGTGCAAAGACACTGAATAGTTAACCTTTTTTTCCATCTTATTCTGGCAATGTGTCTGCCACATAGGCAATACCAGAGGTACGCTCTGAGGAGAACAGTATAATCGAGTATATCATGATATTAATAGGCTATTAAATTGCCACTTTTTATTTTTAAATGGCCACGCTGTAATGTGGGTTCAAAATCTCAGCAGGAACACAGAGGCACAATGGGATCATCCACTATGCTGCAGCAGCAACGCCTACCCAGCCCAGCAATGACTTGGCGTCCCATGCTTACCTGGGCTCTGTGAATTCCAGGGATGGGCTCGGATATATGGGGTTAATATGTGGAAGGAAAAACATGTGATCGCTGGTAATGATTACTCCCAGTAACATGTTTTTAATCATAATGGTTTGGCAAGTTCAACAGCTATATAATTTTTTCTGGCTCTATACAATGCCAAATATTTGTTTTCTTTTACTGTTTGTTTTATTTCACTGACTAGACATATGATAGACTATGGCTATGTTCATGCCGCAATACTAGATGCTTCTTTCTTGCTCAGGGTTTTCTTTTTTGTGAGGTCATGTGCATCCCTCAGTTGTCACGCACCAAATGAAAAAAAAAAAACACCTTCCTTTCCTTTTTGAAAGGAAAAATACACAAAGTCCTTGTTTTTCCATTAATTTACCCCTGAAATATTAATAAAGCTACCCTAATAAATAATATCTCTATATTATATATATTTTAGTTGTTTTTAGATATTTTTCAGTTTTCAATAAATTGGGGCGGCCCTGTAAAGGATTAAGCGATAACAAAATGAAAAAATGAATGAATAAACTGGGTTTGTTGTGGAGCAGCTTTAAAGGTACTGGACTGTGGACCAGAAGGTCTGTGGCTCAAATTCCACCCAAGCTGCCACTGTTGAGTCCTTAAGCAAGGACCTTAAGACACATTTGCTTGGCGGGTAAGATTGTTTCAGTTCTAAGTCAGTCTTAATAAGAACGTCTGCTAAATGATTAAATGTAAAAAGTAATTAAGAAGACCATTTTCTAAAACTGTGCTCATTTTTTGCATGGTTTATTCCAACACACAGTTAGTCGTGGTTTTCATTCTAAACTTTATGCCTGTAACTAAACCATTTGAGCCTGTCAGTGGAAAATTACCATGTCCAGCTTGCCCATCTTCTTTGACATGCTGGAGACAGCAAAGGTGGTGAGGACACTGGCGGCCAGGCTCAGGTAGGTGTTAATAGCGGCTCGGTGCTGCCCGTCTCCATGGTCAGAGATGGCAGAGTTAAAACTGGGCCAGAACATCCAGAGGAAAAGTGTACCTGGGGAAAGAACAGATTTGGATTATTGCCAAACTACAATTTGCAGCACTGGAGCTAAGATGTGTAAGAACCTCACTGACCAATCATGGCAAAGACATCTGAGTGGTAGGTGGAGGCTTGAAGGGGTTTGCTCTGGTTTAAATTTGGTCGATAAAGGATCCACGATATCGTCAAGCCATAATATGCTCCAAATGTGTGAATAACCATGGAGCCACCAGCATCTCTGACCTAAAAATGAGACAACCATAATGAGTACTGTCTTTCTAAGAACATCAACACGTGGTTTGCCCATAATATTGAGACTTACATGTAGCAGACTGAGGATGATGTATTCTTCTACAGAATATAAGGTGATTCCAAACAGCGTCAACACCATCAGCTGCACCGGACTGACTTTTCCCAGACATGCTCCGTATGCGATTAGGCATCCAGCCACACAGAAGTCTGCATTGATGATACTGGCAATAAAAACATGTTATTCAATACAAAACAGAAAGCGTCTTGCGTTGCAGCTTGCCCGATGCTTTCAGTGGAACCTGTTCAGCTAGATCAAATCTTGCCTGTCATTGTCTGGCTTTTATGAAATGAAGTGATAAAATATGGAATCTTGAACAAAACACTGGTAAGTCATCCTATGCCTAAGACGAATTCCTGAATAGTGGCATCAAGGCTTTCAATTCTCACCTTTCCACTCCGATTTTAATTTTGCCATCAGTGGGGTCCAGCGAGTGGAACCAGCCTTGCATTAATAGGGCCCACTGGAGCCCGAAGGCAGCGATGAGGAAGTTGAATCCCACTCCACCGAAGCTGTAGCGTTTCAGGAAGGTCATGAGGAATCCGAAACCCACAAAGATCATCACGTGGACGTCCTGGAAACCTGTCCAACAAACAGGCATTGGAGGAAAGGACAGGTGTTTGATGATTAATGCATTCCAGAAAGATCTGTAGATGTAGATTTTTTTAAAGTATTTATTGACTATCTATAATAGCATCTGTTATATAATATGGGAAAAGAAAATTTCTTATGTATTCTTACGTATTGCATCCTGAATCCTAATCTGTTTTCAGAATGACATAGTTTTTTGTTCCAGTATACCTGTATATCATTAGGTATAGTTTATTTACATTTACATTTACATTTACAGCATTTAGCAGACGCTCTTATCCAGAGCGACTTACAATTGGTACAGTCTTACAATCCAAGCAATTGTGGGTTAAGGGTCTTGCTCAAGGACCCAACAGTGGCAGCTTGGCAGAGGTGGGATTTGAACCCTGGTCCAAAGTTCAGTACCTTAACCACTAGGCTACCACAGTCCTCTAGGCTACCACAGTTATTCTGTATGAACCAGCGCTGTACAGCATTTGAAACCAAAATCAACAAGCACAACTATTTTCATCGTCTTTGACATGCAAGAGATGATTCACCAAGCATTTGCAGAAACACAACTGGACAAATGTGGGGCATGCAAACAGTGACACTCTTGAGTAGAAGTTCCCTGTCAGTTTCTGGTATAGTGTCTATTCCACTCTCTCTAAAAGTAAATGAGCATCTTGCATAAATGAGCTGACATTCAAATCCCAAAAAACGTTCTTTCACACTGCTTGTTAAAAATGAGAAAAACTTTGGCTGTACAGTTGGTGACCAGGATAAAGGATGAGCCCCGATTTTTGTGTCACATGTCAGGATTCTCACGGCATGAGCAGAAGATTCACGCCATGTCTTTTGTCATTCCAGTGGTTTGGAGAGAATCAAAAGATCAGGCTTAGGAATGCTACTTCTACCTGACAAATACAAACGGTATAAGACAAAAATACAAACCTACTGTTAAATCTCCTAATTTAGCCCCTGCTATGAGCGCCAAAAAACATACGACTAAGTGACGATGAGAAGAATGAGCAATTAGAGGATGGATGCACATGTACATTTTAGAAGATGTTTGTACATGTTTTGAGTGTAATATCAGCCTTATTTATGAATAAATAACATGCATTTGGTAATAAATGGTAATTGCATTGTCACTTTAAAACCATGCCTGATAAAAAAAAATCAAATAACACATTCAAATTCAGCCTAAAAAGCAACAAAGCGTCTAGATGAAAATTTTTAAATTTTGTTGCCCAGTGTTAATGCTGTTTATTTTATATTATCCATTTTCCACCATATCAAATTTCAAATGTAGTACTAAAATCATTATGATATTAAATAATTATAATATTATATAATTAGATTTAAATGGTTTGATACAAAATATATTAAACACCCATATGAAAAGTGAAACAAAACTAGTTACTAGTTTTAAGCTAAATGAATGTCTATTATTTTACTTTTTTAAAATTATTTCTTTTTTTTTTTTTTACCAAAATTTAAATTTAATCTAACAGATGTAGAGTCAGGAAATTAAAGTATAAATATTTTCCCCTCTTTTTTTTACAGTCCTTCAAACACATAATTTATCAACATACTAATAAAAGAATCCACACTTACTTGGATATCTGAAGTAGAAATCATTTTCAATGTCACTTGTAATATTTTTCTTATGCTTATGTTCTGCCCAGTGTGCATCCGACTCCTCGTCATAACGAACAAAACACCCAAACAGTATAATCATGGCAGTTTGCCACACAAAGCAGACGGCTGGCAGACTAATCCGGACATTTGTATTCTTGGGTTGGACCAAGAAATCATGACAACAGCTTTGACTGTCCACCATAGTGGCTGTGAGTGAAGAAGAACCTGATGGCACGTTTTTGTCTGGAGCTTTTACCTGCAGCTATTTTCTGTGGAGGTATTTATGCTAGAAGGTGTAGAGGTGGGTTACACCTTCATAACTTGATTGGCTGCTAAGAAACTGACATAACCCCACCTGCGGTGCACAACTGCTTGCCGGTACTTTGAACAAGTCATAAAATCTGCATTCGTGATTATTTGAGTACGTAAAAATTTACGGTATGCATCTTTGGCTCTTATAAATGAAAGGTCAATCGTTATTCTCAGTAGAGAATAAACAAATAAAAAGCTTTAAAGTGGTGAGTCTGTGCTGCTGCAAGTCGGGATGAAAAGTCTAAAATAATAACACAGGGCAGGGTTCATGTCTGGTCAAGTCTGTCAGACATAAACACTATCACACTACAGACTAATTAAACTTGTTCTTCAGAAAAGTGCTTTCAATAATACAATTGTATAGGATGTTTCTCTTTACATAAATCATTTTATACAAGGTCGTACAGGCCCCACACGGATGCACTAGGAGTTGTAGGAAAATGTTAAGCAAAATCTCCCCCTGTATCTGCCCACTGCTAAAATGTGGAGCATTTAGTGGAGTTGTTTCAGTGTTCAGGGACGTTTTATGGCAGCAGCACCAACCCCTGGTTCTAGTACATCTACTTTCATTACATGGTGAATATGGAGGCAGGCGGCAGAGTTGAATATGAGAGAATAAATAAGAAAAACTATTGATGATTTCAACTAATAATTCATGTTTTATAGCCTCCCTCCCACAAAACAGGTGTAACAATGTCCATTTGTGAAAGCATGAAAAATGTTGCAGCTGCAGCTTACAATCTATGTTAATGAGACACATGAGAGTGGAGCGCCAAAATTGCCCAAAACATAACAAATAAAACAGCAGAAAAAACTGACCGAAAAAGAGAATGATCTTAGTAATTTTTTGTCCATAATGTCATTTGGAAGTGATGCTGTAAGTGCGTTATTGCAAATTTAAGTAATGGAAAATACATTTTTAGTCCTTATGAATTTGTATTGAATTATGAGTAATATTTTGCACAAAAACATGTTAGTTTAGCCATAATTGAAAAATAATTTGTACAATTATGATTAATTCAGTTTATTCTTCCAATTGTTGCCAAGTAATCCATTTCAGATAAGTATGGCCATTACAATGTGTTTTGTAATTAAATATGATATAATATTGAATAGACATCAAATTAAACAAAACAGAAAGAACAATAAATATGTTCTTGTCTAACTTTGCAATTATCTGTGTGCGTGTGAGAGAGACAAAGAGAGAGAGATCAGAAGGTAGCAGCTTTACAAAGAGTTTATATTCCCTTTAGTCCTAAGAAACATTTTTAATCATAATCTGCATATTTCATGAATATATAAATAGAAATACAGAAGTTAAGAAAACAACCCAAACTGAAAGATATGAAAAGTTCAGCATACTGTTTAAAGAACAGAATTAATACAAAGAACAATTACAACAGAAAGGAAGCTCGTTTTGTTTGTGTGTGTGTGTGTGTGTGTGTGTGTGTGTGTTTGTGTGTGTGTGTGTGTGTGTGTGTGTGTGTGAGTAAGCAAACTTGGGCAGACGTATGCTTACCTGTGCATGCATGTGTGTTTAAATTCAAGTCTTATGGGTGTGTGCACGTTCTTGCATGATCTATACAATATGGCACATCCAGGCTTCAACTCTGGGACATGTATTGTCTATGTATTGTTCATGGATTACTAATAAAATGTCTGATCTTCTATCAAGTCCTAATAATAGAACAAGCACTGTCTATAAACTAAAAACACAAAAACCTGTTCTTTTTGTGTCTTTTGTGAACAGATTGATGAATCACTCTGAAGGATATGGTTATTTTATAACTGTAAGAACCTCCTTTAGGAGTCCAACATGGTAAGTGTAAGCTTTAGACCATTCTTATATGAACAGCCAACTTCAGATCATGTCTGACTTGGCTGTTCCAAAACACTAATGTTCTTCTGTTGTTCATTGTCTAACATTACATAACATTCAGCTTTATACTTTCTTTTTGTAAGTTTTATTTTACTGTTCCGTCGATGGTTGTAAGCTCACTAGGTCCTGATTGCCCACATGATGATGCTGCCCCCATCATGCTTCACACAAGATATGAGGTTTATGCCTTATGTGTAGAGGATCATTTGCCATTAACTAAGTGTTAACTTGGTAACACTTTATTTACTGAGCCCAGTTTCTGCATGGAATCATTGTGAAGCCGAAACAGGAGAAGTCTTCCACACACAGTGATTTTGTAGTGTTCCCGGGCATTTATTTTTATGGAAAAACACAGGGTCTATGTTCATTGTATATTATAATGAATTAGGACCTACAACACCAGTCCTTGAATACACAATATATGACCAAAATTATTTAGACACTCCTTCTATAAAGTGACCTTATAATATGAAACATATGGGCATATAATCAAAACAGAAATCAGATAGCAAACAGTGGCAGCAGAATGGGTTGCAGCAACGGGGAAAACTCTATACTAATACCCTTGATTATGGATATAATCGTGGGATAACCACAAGGTTAGCGTGACTTATTAGATTCATTATCTATGTGTAGCCTAAACAGTTGCTTCAGAGTATAATGACAGTGTGATTTACACCCATCTAGCCAACACTGGCCATTGTGCATGATGATCTAAGGCTTATGTCAAATGCTCAGCTATAAAAGCCCAGATGAGTCCATTAAGCTCCCTTCAAATAGTTTTTGTGCTGATGTTGCTTCAAGAGGCAATTTGTCACGAACTGTTGTTTTTGACATGCTACCAGCTTGATAATTATGTGAGTTGTTGTTGGGTCTGTGCCACAATACATCAGTAGCGCTCACAGTTAACTGGGGCTGCTCGAACAGGGTTGGCTCCTGATGAATTTGCTGGTATTCAATAACAATGCCACACTGAAAAGTACCAAGCTACTCATGACCCACCCTACTGTCAATGTTTGTCTATGGAGGTTACATAATACAAGGGATGTTCCTGAAATAGTTTGAATGAGTAAGTCATTAATATCAGACTGTGGCAGTCCAGAGGATCCAGGGTTCAGCACTGCCAAGCTGACACTATTGGGCAAAACACTTAACATCAGTTATGAGTTGCTCTGCATGAGAGCATCTGATAGATGACTATATCTAAATGTAGATAATTCAGCATTAGTGCACTGTAAATGATTCGTGTTCTCATCACTGATGTCTGATAGGAGTTTCCCATTTTGTTTTGTGTTTGTTTGTTTTTTTAACACAACGTTCTAAATCAAACCTCTTCAGTCAGACTGACTTCTCTGTCCTCCTTCCATGAATGAGCACAACAGCAGAAGCAAGTGCCGCACAGCACGCTATCGACGGCAGGTAACCGCTTTGGAACAGATTTAATGCCATAAGCTTGCTGTGTGACTCAGGTGTGCAGAAACTGCTGGTGTTTGAGGCATTCTTTCCCATGACTAGTGATTGATGACTCTCATAGCTTCACTGAGCTGAAATGAGAAAATACCGTGGAACGAGAGGTGACAAAGTCACAGTGTAAAGCAAGAATCATCAAGGTCAGTTCCCGTTCTCCTCATTCTGAGCAAAGAGAAACCTGCAGGAAGGACTGAATGATTCGCCAATTATTCAAGCACGTGGACCTTTCTGCAATGCTTCTGTGTAAGCTTCAAAACTGAAGAGTGGCATTAAGAAGATTTAGCAGCCTAATACCAGTTAATAGTACAGCAGCTGAATGATGATTGAGGTGTGGTGAGAGAATCTCTGGAGGTTCAGGTTTCTGCACTGACAATCGTAATCTACCCATACAATCCAGGTGATCTATTGTTTGTCTTGGCAAGTAATTTCCCGGATGGTTGGTATGACTCCATGACAGTTGGTATTTCACCAGATGTTACGAAAGACACTCTAGACAGCATAGCTGTGTGTTTTTTCATAATTGCTAAGCACTGAGCTACGTCTCCCTCCCCATGTCCTTTTCTCAATGTCTTTGTATCTGCATGGACACATGGCTTACCAGGTACCTGCTTTTACTGCTGGTAATCAATGTTTCATAATGTATTAAATCACCTGCATATCAGGTCACTCCCAGTTTCACACAAACCAACAGCCCAATCCAACGTCATACGTGGCATGATTGCGATTTGTTGCAGACTTCAAAATGGTTACACAAACACTCTGGGAGGTGGCTGGAGATGGATTTAGCAACCTTAAAAGGTTTACATCAATCCACCTATCCAAGATGTGCCTGAGAACTACAACCTCGCCCAACCAAATAAATTGGATGGTACAAACAGAAAAGAGGTTTTACTGCTTGACTGCCTCCATGGACCTGAGGATGAAGCTCGTAGATTCAATGTTGCAATGGACAACGATGCCTTTCCTCAACTCTTCACCTGCCGGACGTATTTCAATCCTGTGGTGACTCTCTCTTTCCGTTCCAGTCCCCGTTACTCAGTGCTTATCAGAAGGCAATTAAGTTCCCTTCCCTTACTAACAAATCTTTGCCATCGAGGACACGAGAACGTAGTGTCTCTTTTATATTGGACTTAATTAGCCCAACTCATTTATTAATACTACTACCTTATATGCTATACTTTAATATTCTCCATTTTATACTCGCTTTCATTTTGTATTTTGTTTATTTGATCTCAGCCTGTATATTATTATATTCTAGTAGTAGTAAGTAGTATATTTTCTTTAAAAATGCTCTCTCTTTTAAATGTTAATAACCTCAGATGAGTAATGTACAGAAAAATCTCTTGTAACATGTCAGTGGCATGTCAGTGGTCTCAGTTGGGGAAAATGACAAATTATAAACCATGTTTACAATGTTTTAAAACTTGACTGCCAACATGTTTTCCTATGCAAACGAACACTGCATTTCTAAATAGGTCAGTAAAGTCGTGGCAAATCCCCACTCGTACAAAACTACTCTGAGGTAAAAGTGACTGTAATTTTCCACTAGCTGACACGGAAGAACCTGACCTGAAGCACAACATGACCGGTTTACAAGAAGTTAGAATGACATAATTTATCAGGTGACATTTTACTTTCATTATTCATAAAATGTAAAAAGATGTGCTCTTAATTCAGGTGCATGTGACTGTACGTCTAACAGGTTTAATTCAGTAATTAGTTTTCGTGACGAGGAAATAAAAATCCTTCTTCATAACACTTTAACAGAACTATTAAGCAAAATGTGCCTTAAAAGTAGGCAGAAAAAAAGAATAGAGCACATTTACATCATGTCTTTTTCACATTCTACCCCACCTGTCCTGGACAGGAAAATGGGGCTTTGGCACCCATGTCCAGAGCACACAGGGCACAGGCGTAAGCCAGTCATGCCTCTATGTGATGCTCAGGCACAACCATAATATAGCATACTGAATAAAGTATAAAACATTATGGCTTGCATAACTACAGTATATTAAGTATTGAATTAAATGTCCATTTCATTAAACACATGGTCAGAAAACGATATTTTGTGATAGTTTTAGATGTGGACTGTTTTAATATACACGCACAAATATAGAACTACTACAGTTCCCAGGCTGCCTTGCACTTTTCTTTACATTGAGTCAAAATGGCTGACCATGGAAACGACACAATATCATTTCTGAATTGTGCCAGGTCTTTTCTCATTGATTACTCAACACTGCTGAACCACATATACATATATCTGTCAGTTTAGTCTTTCATTAACCAAAACAGTCGGCTTTTTGTGCACAACTTACTAGTTTGGCACTAGTGATGATCTAAATTGCTAAGATCTACTTGAGTTTGTTCTGAAAGGCTTTACACAATGTGAAAGCTGTCTGGCTGCTATCAGTTGCATGTGCTCTGAGAAAAAGGCACTCCTGGATAAACTGACCAACGTTTTTATATCCAAAACATTTCAAGCCAAAGAGTTCAAGCTGGATTTAAAGTTATACAGACACCACATCAGGATTGGGATCTCCTTCATATTTCTGAAACATCCCTTTCATCTTGGAAAACACATTTTCAGGTAAGTCTGAGTGACTTTGGTATGTTTGGTATTCAAACAAGGCACTAGTTTGATGTAAAGGCTGTCATCTTGTAACAGTAGCCTTGCCCACAAGTGTTTTATATAATGGTGACCTTGCAATGGAACTAGTAATGCTAGCTAGAAAGCTTAAAAAACACATTCTCCTCTAAAATACTGTGTAATGTTCAGAGATTATTTCAGAATCCTTACAGATTGTCTTTACATAAAACTGTATTATCTTTACAAAAAAATGTAGCAAAGTAGATCAGGGTTTTTGAGGTGTTAGACATGCATATTAAACATTCACTTGTTTAAAACGCATGCCAGACTGTGTAGATACTTTTATCTTTATAAGGGTTACTAGGTTTACTGGTGAGTAATCTGCTTTTAAACAAGACCTTTCCCAGTATAGATACAGCCCAAGCGGTTTGATAGCCCCTGGCTGTCATTTTTAAACAATTTTGAATTATCACACAGACTCACACATTTTAGAAAGACAGTTATTAATTTCTGCAAAACACAGAAGTAGTTTGTACTGAGTACTGTGCAGTCAAAATACAAACATTCACTGATTAAAGACATTAAACATTTGCTTTGATAGTTATTAACACCGGTCATGTAGTCAAACCTAAAAATAACAACAGTATATCAGACACAAGTTGAACTCCGTAATCTCAGGTATTATTAATTATTCATCATAAAGCATAAATGCAGTAACAGTAATAAATTATTCAGTGAATACAGTGAAACTATTAGGAATAATACGTGGTTACATGAGTGAGGAATGCAAGTTCGGACCTGCCACTGGTCCTGGGAGTCTTAATTAAGGGGTTCAAACATGTTATAAACATGAAGTACATTGATACGTATCTTAATTTTAGATGATACAAGATAAAGCATTAATTATGTCATTTTATAAAGTTCATTTCTGTCCATGTGTGCGAAAACAGCAGGTCGGTAAAAAAACAAAAATACATTTTATAGTAGCACTTCATCACTTTGTCCTTGAGGAAAAAAGTTATCTTTCTATATAAAACACTTGAAGTCATACATTATTAAAGATGATTGTCCAAGGTTTTCAGGTTGCTGAGGTCCATGAATATAAGGTTCATTTTAGTTATGAAATCCATGGCAATGTTTTATTTTCGATTCACCCCATGTTGAGGCACGTTGCGTCTCATCCAACAGGTTTTATTTGAAGTCATATGATGTATTGTCTTTAGAACTGCGGCCGTCTCGATTTAGCTCTGCTCTATGGAAAAGTTGGACTCTGACCTAAACAAATTAATAAAAAGCAAAGTGATTAAAACCAAGGTAAAGTACAAGGTACAGTTTAATGAACATGAAATCAAATGCTTTTTATGGCAATAAAGCACAACAGGCCTGTTAAGGTTTAAGACCCCATTCGAGTACTCGGATTATTTTAAGACATTTAGGATGATCTATCTTAGTAACATCATCTTGATTTAACATCAATTTAAGAAAATACCAGTATTTATTAATATGAATATAATAAGAATATTCTAAACAAAAGTTCTCGTGTCCTGTTGTCATTGCATACTGAAGACCGGAGCTACAGCTGGGTGTGGTTTGGATTCAGCAGATGTTTTAGCACATCTGATTGACAGAAGGCCTCTGGCCAGGAGTGAAACAAGGAAGAAGACTTATCCTTGTGCAGTACAGTGTAACCTTCTCACACTTGTATGCTTCTGGTTTTCTGCAGTACTGCTACGTGCTAAACGCTGTTTTAGCTCTTATTTACTACAAGCAGATGTGCATTGTGTTATTTATATTCTGACTGTTATTGTTAGTTTGCTTGTGTGATGATCACAATGATGATCGCATAGACTTACACACATCCGTCTGTATTCTTGGCCGCAAGGTGGTTGTTGTATTCCAGAATTGGAGGGATGCTTTCTTCATCCTCAGGCAGCTGCACATAAATCAGAGTTCAACTTGTATTAGTGTGCCATCATGGTCATAGACACACACGTGCCTGCAGTGTCTCTAAGCCTTTGTTGCAACAGCAATGTCAATAGCAGGAATTTTCCATTTACCTCCCAGTAAACTTCATCATCGAAGCAGTTATCATCTGCTGGGTCACGCCAGAGTGGCAGCCTCAGAATGAAACCTGCATAACCACATAACACTTAACTGAAAACGTTTGGAACATAGAACAGATCATCCCTCCCAAAATCAGTAAAAGCATTATGATAAACCAAAGGTCTGTATCATGTTAATTCAGCTATGCTATTGCCACCACGATGGTTGGAATGCAAAGGCTGTCTGGTCAAGTCATTAACACCCTTCATATAGAGTCTGACCTTAAAAACATAAAGCAGAAGCTTAAAGTGCCTGAATGCACTTCTTATTTGGCTGTGAACCAAGCCAGATTTAGTGTTATTATATGTGCTGTTATTCTTCACATTCTGTGTGGGGCCCAGTGATGGTACTTCAAGATAAGCACTTCAGTGTCACACTTAAAGGTTTTTAGTATGTTTGACTGATCGCTGACACTCAAGGATTACTTACCCACAATTGCTCCTCCAACAAGTCCAAAGGCGAGAGCCACGGCAATGCCGGCGGCCTGGAAGCCTCCCTGACTTGCTGGAGACCTCTTGGCGAAATCACCCTTAAAGCCAAAGGTGTTGATCAGTCTGAGCAGGAAAGAAAACACATTTAGCATTAAAATAGTTAAACTCTGTTTTAACTGATCAATTTCAATACTCAAATTAAAATTGATCAGAAGCTTTCAAGCGCGTTTACCCTTCATGTCCATAAACAGACTCGCTGGCGGTTGCAGCTGTAAGGGCCCCGACAACCCCACCGAGGAGGCCTGGCATGGCGTGCAAATTGTGGATTCCACAAGTGTCTTGAATTCTTATTTTCTCCAGGAATGGCTGGGTGACAAAATGAGCATTTTAACACACCAATGGACCTGGTCAGTCAGGCGTGTTGTCTGTTTTATATTTTATAACACTTACAGTGATAACATGGTAGCCAAATGTGGACACAACGCCACATAAGAAGCCGACGATCAGTGAACCGTAGGTCGTGATCATAAATTCAGCCGCTGTTCCCATTGCAACACCTCCAGCCAGGGTGGCATTCTGGATATGAACCTATGAAACAGAACATGCATGTTACAGCCTGCATCTGACTAGCTTCATCTTTTGGATTCATCTCCAATCCAGAGTTGCAAAGTAGTCAAAATTACCATATCAAGTTTGCCCTTCTTGGACAAAAGGCTGGAGAGGGCGAAGGTAGTGAGAACGGAGGCTGCCAAACTCAAGTAGGTGTTAATGGCGGCTCGGTGCTGCCCGTCTCCATGGTTTGCAATGGCAGAGTTGAAACTGGGCCAGAACATCCAGAGGAAAAGGGTGCCTGGAATGAGAGCAACAGTTAGATTTTGGAATATTGTCACATGCCATATGCTTGTGGTTTAGAAATGCCTGTTCATTTTACCAATCATGGCAAAGACATCCGAGTGGTAGGTGGAGCCTTGGAGACGTTTGCTCTGGTGTAAATTTCGTCGATACAAAATCCATGATATTGTCAAACCAAAATATCCTCCAAATGTGTGGATCACCATGGAGCCACCAGCATCTCTGGCCTGTAATAGTTCATTTCGACTGATTAGGAATACCGGTTTATCCAAATGTTAATAAGCATTGCATTATAAATCAAAGTGTACTTTGAGGTTTAGTAAAATGGGGAAAAAAGTGCAATGAGTCGTACATGTAGCAGACTGAGGATGATGTATTCTTCCACTGCATACAACGTGATTCCAAAAAGTGTCATCACCATCAGCTGGACAGGACTGACTTTTCCCAGGCAAGCACCGTATGCGATTAGGCATCCAGCCACACAGAAATCAGCATTGATAATACTGGAGTTAAAAAGAAATAAAACTATATTAACAATGGCATGTGAATGGTTGGAGGAGTATCAAGATCATATTCTGTATAAATACAGCCTTTGTTTTCTGTTGATACCTACAAATAGTTCTGCCATTCCAGCTGAGAGCTCTTGTAAAATGTATATGCTACATAACAGATTAAAACCAATGCAGCAGTGTTACATACAGTACCACATTTTAATGCCTGTTTTATTGGTTCCTGACTGCTGAAGGGTGGAATGAGTAAAGGCTTGCTTAAAGCACAGAGTGTCCAGAGCAAGGTCTAGCTAATCCCTTAAAGCCTGGTCCATTTTTAGGTTGTAGACAGGCATCAGTGTTTTAGTCTTGATATGGGCGGCTGAAGGAAGCCAGTGCCCCGGGGTGATATGAGAGTGCTTTGATAGATTGACCATGGCTTATGGTACCCATGGGAACACCATGCAACAGTGCTGGCCAGTGTCAAGTTGACAAAAGACTGAACATATGTGTGTGTTGCCTAAATGTGGTGAATGGCCAAAGTCATTAATGTAATGTCAACCATTGCTGCTTTCAAGTCCCAACTTTCATGCAAAGCCAGGTCTTACCTTTCCACTCCAATTTTGATCATGCCATCAGCGGGGTCCAGCGAGTGAAACCAGCCTTGCATCAGTAGAGCCCACTGCAGCCCGAAGGCAGCGATGAGGAAGTTAAAGCCCACTCCGCCGAAGCTGTAACGTTTCAGGAATGTCATGAGGAATCCGAAACCCACAAAGATCATGACATGAACGTCCTGGAAACCTGTCAAACATCCACGTAGATAGTTAAGAAGGGTAGAGAGAACATGGAGGGCAATATAACTTCCTTTAATGAACTGATTAAGTCCTGTCGGGATCATTGTTCTGAGAAAGCCATTTGTTATATTCTTGGTAGCTGGTGCACAGCCAAGAATTCCGTTAAAAGAATTTTACTACCTTCTCATAATTCCAAGTACGCTTACAGTTTAAGTGCAGCTTAAGGATTACGTAGTCTCATTTACTGCCAGTTCAGATTTGAAGCCCGACAACTTGACGGACAAGACAATGAGTTTCTAATTGAGAATCATTTAACTTTTCAGTCACCGTGTGAGTGAGCTTAACAACTATGCTTGTAAAAGTGCAGTAAGGCGTATGCAGTACATGGTGCATCATGGAGAACAGAACAGAACAGAACAGTTAAGTAGGTGTCATTGAGCAGAACATTAAACTATGCTGAGCTCATGACTGGAGTTGAGCATGCCAGTGTGGTGTGCCATTTGAAACACAGCTGTTTTCTGTCTAAACTTCATCATTTAGAAAACACATCTCCAATGTATTTAGAGTAATGATAAGAACAAAAGTGCAATATAATTGCATATAAAACATGCTGCATGTGTTTTGAAAATTGAAATTTACCAATTACTCCTTTAATCCCATACTCACTTGGATATCTGTAGTAGAAATCATTCTCAATATCACTGGTAATATTTTTCTCCTTCCTGTGTTCTGCCCAGTGTGCATCCGACTCCTCATCGTAGCGCACAAAGAGTCCAAACAGAATGATCATGGCAGTTTGCCAGACGATGCAAATGGCTGGCAGACTGACCCTGATGTTCGTGTTCTTGGGTTGATTCCAAAAGCTTTCACAGATCCCCATCGTGGCGTTAAGCGATGGTCTGAGCAAAGGCAACTTCCAGTGTGAAAAAGTGTTGCTATATGCAAGAAATTTATACCTGAAATTTTAGAGGTGTGTCTCATGTGGACACGGGTGCATTTTGCCTCATGACCAAGATAAAACTCACAATCAGCAGACACATTTTCTGATCAATATCTAGAACGTAGTTTGCCGCTCCAGTGATGACATTGTCTAGTACTAAATATGTCAGAAATGGTGCAATGTAGTATGGATGTAGTATTGCAGTGTGCAATAATGAAATGAAATGTGGAACAAAATCATTTTCAGAAGCAGGATTCTGCAGGTTTGCATTTAAAGGATGTAAATAGATTAAAAATCAGTGAAGGCATCTAGCTTGCGTGTGCATTTAATGTTGTTCAGAATTATACAGACGATAGTTACTGAAAATCCGTTTATATGCTGGTTATTTTCCAGTCATGCTTAAGAATAATAGTCTGCATTTTTAAAATAAGCTTTAAACAATTATATTGCAGTTTACATGGTGCTGTCTACAGACCATTCACTAGATCTGTTTTCCTGTAACGTTTCATTACCTGGAAGAAAATTGCAGAGGCAAGGGAACAGAAATACACCCATGTTTTATGTAAGTAGCTTTTTATTGCATCTCAGCACTTGCATATGTAGCACATATCCAGCACATTGTAATCATTATGGATTTATTTAGTGCATATTGGGTGCCTGATCTCAAAACGACTCCAAGCCCAGCAACTAGTAGAAATAAGTGCACTTTCTGCACATATCTCAAAGCACTTATCTTAAAGAAAAATTATTCAACAAAGATAAGTTTGAAGCTCTAAATTGCTAATGTTTTATACTTGGAAAAAATATCTCTCCAAATGCACACACAGTTTTAGCAGCAAATACACTAATTAAGGTTGTTTAAATAATGTTAAACGTTCATGTTCAGTACGTAGACTATTTAGGACTGGAAGATGTGCAATAATATAGCCTCTAAAATATCTACAATAAGGTCTTTCTTTAAGTATCTTTGATATGTCGACTACATTTCAACTTACTTAAAGATTCGTATCATAAACATAATGTGAGTTTTGCTCCTAAGTGGACTGAACCCAGTATTAAACCTTGTGGAACACCCTTTAACATCCTGTATAATTGCAGCATAGAGATTGAGGACCTATATATTTTCAAACGGCAATTTAAATGTTAGCTTTCACATATTTAGGCCTCCTGCAATTTAATTAAACACGTGTGCATGTTGAAGTTGCGTTATGTAAGTTCATTCCTGAGTCACATGTTAATCCACCCAGTGAAATACTTGTGTATGACTGACATGAGGTTTGCTTTTATCTGTAGTTTTCTGAGATAATTCAGGTATCTGTGAATTATCACAATCTACAATCAGTGGTCACATGTAGATTAAAAGATTTGTGAGAGGAATGAGATATCCGTGTGTCAGTCTGACAGGGTTTCTCTTCTCTGAGTGAAGCTGAACAATATGTGACGCAAAATGCCGAAAAAAAATTATCAGAGTGGCATTCCGATAACTGCAAGAGTCACAAGTGTCTTTTGTATTCATTATACATTCCAGCAGTCGTGGCAGGTAAGGGCAAACGTATCTATACATTTTGTGCAACAGCATTTAGGTTGTTTTTAACCACATATACCTGCTTTTATATAATTGCTGACTTGTTGAGATTAGTTTGTTTCTTATTGTCTTTTTCTAAATAAGTCAAAGCTGGATTCCCATGAAGCAAATTCTTTGAAGATTATGCAACAGTCCAACCAATTGCAGAGAGCAAAAGCTAACACGCGCCACACCTGTGATACCTCACCATCCAGCACTGATCTAGCGTATCCATCGTTTCCATTATTTTTCATTTTCAGCTTGCAGTCTCCTGATACATATATATGGTAGGTCCAGAATTTTTTGTCATTGGCGACCCCTGTCCAATCCTGTGACGGTTACACCTGTGAGTTGTGTTCTCCAAATACATGTATTATGCACTACACAGAATTAAGACTTGACCCATCCTGTCAGTTTTATTACTTGCTAGAAATGCAAAGCCTCTAACTTGTTTAGTTTGGAATTAGTTGTGTGTGCATGTATTCCACTGGAAGGTTACCTCACTGTCCTGGAGAAAATGGAGCCCAAAATACTCATTTAAGTAAGCAGTACACGATGTTCCATGCTGTGAGGCGCATGTGGCAACACAAGGACATGAAATCCTCTTGTCATCGGTCATTATAGGGAATACTTGAGCAATGTCAAATCTGATGACAGATGTCGTAATCCAGTCTCAGCAAAAGAAAGCCTTTGTAACGTGGCCCACATGCAGAACCTGCAGTGTCCCAAAGAGTACTGTGCAAAGGTCTTAGGCCCCCATTAGATTATGTATACAGTTGTTTTAGCAAATGTATAATGACTGCATGTAATTATTTCTCAGTCTCTTTATTAGAATGCAGCCAGAGAATACAGGAATTTTGTATGCAGTATTTAAAAAATTAGAAACCGCTTCTGTTGGCTGCAGTGGTAAGTATTTAGGGGTCATCAAACCAAGAACTGATTATTAAAACTTCCCTGTTTCAAAATAGGAATGGTTTGCTGCTTTCTCTTTCTGTTTCTCTCTTCTCTTTTTCTTTCTCTTAACTATACACTTGAGTTGAATTATATTTTCAGCTTTTCTGTTTTCAGATTTATCCCCTAGTTTTCTCACTTTCTCTTTCAAACCTCTTTTCAACTTGAATATTTTCCACTCCAAGTCTTCTGTCTTCCTCCAACTGTCTTTAAAACTTTTTCTCTTTATCCTTTTATCCATTTGATCAAACTTCTCTTTTTTCTCTCTTAGAATCTCTCTGACTTTACTCTCTTTCATACTTTTCATACTCTTTCATTTTTTGCCTCACTTTTTTCACACAGTGACATTATTTGGCCTTATATGCCTTCACACGTAATTTCCAGCTCATGGCAGACCAGCTTGCACTACTTGCCCTGCCACCCTTTGCAGATCATAGGTGTTGATGCAGTGCCAGCTTGAGCTTTACGTTTATACTTTCCTCTGCTGGTCAGAGGTGGAACTGCAGGGTTATCTCGGTCACAGGTGTGAAAGGGTGGCACTGAGTACAGAAACTAAAACTGCACACTTGTGTCACTTAAATATTGGTCCCAAATCAAACATGTCATGCATGACATCTATTAACTTGGCAGAAAGGGAACTCCACATAGATTACATTGCAGAAGCAAAAAAAGGTTTTCAGAGTACTCCCAAAATTGCTGATGATTTCTGTATTATTAATTTTAGAAACTGAGAGCACTGATTAAACATAATTAAACAGACTAATAAACTACTTTACTGGCCTGTACCTTCAGAATATCTGTGATTTTCGAAATAAAACAATACTACTTATTTAAACATTAAAAAATGGGACTGTGCTAGCCTAGTGGTTAAGGTACTGGACTCTGGATCAGAAGGTCGAAGGTTCAAATCCCACCTCTGCCAAGCTGCCACTGTTGGGTCCTTGAGCAAGACCCTTAACTCACAGTTGCTTGGATTTTAAGACTGTATCAATTGTAAGTCGCTCTGGGTAAGGGTGTCTGATAAATGCTGTAAATGTAAATGTAAAAAGTTGTGTTGCAGATGAAACCTTTGTTTTAAAGGCTGTTTTACAAGAGTAATAAAGGTTGGCACGGTGGCATTGCATACAAGCACAACTGACTGTGTCTTATGGAGAGGGGCAAGGGATCATACCCCAGTGCTGCACCACAAGCCCTTGGCAGCCCTTTGATGCCTTGGCATCTTGTTCAGTTTGGGCTTGCAACATGATGGAAACCTGCAATGGACTGACACCCTGTTCAGGGTTCCAAGTTAAACTCCAGACCCTTCACTGCAACCCAAGCCAGGATAAGCGGGGGTAAAATGAGATGCTTTGCTTTCTATAGATATATGCTTGCAAGTGAACACAAGAAAAACTTTTTGCTCTCGCTTCATACAGCTTTAAATCTCGGTGTTTCTTTTTTTTTCTCCCATCATTGCTGTTCTGTATTTGCTTAAAGCTGTCGTAAATGAATGTTTCAGCAGTTCATGTCCTCAATGGCTCCTCCCCACTTAAAACAACACAACCTGATCTTAACCCGAAACTACAAAAGAATTTAATTGTGCCAATGTTTCACTTTAATAGGTACTTTCCGATGTATTGAGGAGTTTATAGGATCGCCTATCATTCAGATGCATTTTGGACATGTACAGTTTGTACAGTGATTGCAGTTCATCTGTTGGTTGATTTTGATTTATCAGAAACTTAGGAAGCCTAAAACTTCTTTGTGAAATAGCAGCATATAACCTCATGACAAATCAGGTTCAGCTTTCTATACAAGCAAATCAAAACATGCCATCTTCATTTGATCTAACACATGTTTATTTTTAATGCACAAGATATGACTAGCTAACTCAGTTTATAAGTAGATACAAGTGGGATTTAAGAAAGTGATGCATCATTATATTCTTCCTGATTTATAATATTAGTATCCAATCCTTTAAACCAGACATAAACCCTCAAGTCATTTAAGTATTGAGAGATATCTGCACTGGAAAAATATGTGGTTTGAATGTAAGCATGGTTTACTCTAGATAAGGTTCACAACCTGTGGCTCAGAACCAGTGACGGCTAGTGGTTTTTAATATAGTGGAAAGTGCATACAGTGGGGCAAAAAAGTATTTAGTCAGCCACTAATTGGGCAAGTTCTCCTACTTAGAAAGATGAGAGAGGTCTGTAATTTTCATCATGTGGAAAACTTCAACTATGGGAGTAAAAATGAGGGGGAAAAAATCACATTGTAGGATTTTTAAAGAATTTAATTGTAAATCATGGTAGAAAATAAGTATTTGGTCACCCACAAACAAGCAAGATTTCTGGCTCTCACAGACTTGTAACTTCTTTAAGAAGCTCTTCTGTCCTCCACTCCTTACCTGTATTAATGGCACCTGTTTGACCTCGTTATCTGTATAAAAGACACCTGTCCACAGCCTCAAACAGTCAGACTCCAAACTCAACCATGGGCAAGACCAAAGAGCTGTTGAAGGACACCAGGAAGAAAATTGGAGACCTGCACCAGGCTAGCAAGAGTGAATCTGCAATAGGCAAGCAGGTTGGTGTGAATAAATCAACTGTGGGAGCAATTGTAAGAAAATGGAAGACCTACAAGACCATTGATAATCTCCCTCGATCTGGGGCTCCATGCAATATCTCATCCCATGGGGTCAAGATGATCCTGAGAAAGGTGAGGAAAAATCCCAGAACTGCACGGTGGGACCTGATGAATGACCTGCAGAGAGCTGGGACCAAAGTATGATGGGAGGGGACTCAGATCCTGCAGTGCCAGGCGTGTCCCCCTGCTTAAGCCAGTACATGTCCAGGCCCGTCTGAAGTTTGCCAGAGAGCATATGGATGATCCAGAAGAGGATTGGGAGAATATTATGTGGTCAGTTGAAACCAAAATAGAACTTTTTGGTAAAAAGTCAACTGGAGGAAAAGGATGCCGAGCTGCATCCCAAGAACACCATACTTACTGTGAAGCATGGGGGTGGAAACATCATGCTTTGGGGCTGTTTTTCTGCAGAGGGGACAGGACGACTGATCCGTGTTAAGGGAAGAATGAACGGGGCCATGTAGCGTGAGATTTTAAGCCAAAACCCCCTTCCTTCTCTCCTTCCAGTGAGAGCCTTGAAGATGGAACGTGGCTGGGTTTTCCAGCATGACAATGATCCCAAACACACCGCTCGGGCAATGAAGGAGTTGGCTCCGTAAAAAGCATTTCAAGGTCCTGGAGTGGCCTAGCCAGTCTCCAGACCTCAACCCTATAGAAAAATTTGTGGAGGGAGTTGAAAGTCTGTGTTTGCCCAGCGACAGCCCCAAAACAGCACTGCTCTAGAGGAGATCTGCATGGAGGAATGGGTCAAAATACCAGCTACAGGGGTGTGCCAACCTGGTGAAGACTTACAGGAAACGTTTGACCTCTGTCATTGCCAACAAAGGTTATGTTACAAAGTATTGAGTTGAACTTTTGTTATTGACCCAAATAACTTATTTTCCACCATAATTTACACTTAAATTATTTAAAAATCCTACAATGTGATTTCCTGGATTTTTTTCCTCTCATTTTGTCTCTCATAGTTGAAGTGTAGCTATGATGAAAATTACAGACCTCTCTCATCTTTCTAAGTAGAAGAACTTGCACAATCATTGGCTGACTAAATACTTTTTTGCCCCACTGTATGTTTACTTTTTACTGGTCAGCCATAGCAGTGTGCTGCAGTTAGTTGGGTCGCCTGATACAAAGCCGTTTTATATAATAACAAATTATTATTTTATCTTTGTAAATTGTAAATAATGTAAATAAATGGTGACGCTTACTGGCGTACCAGTTTTGAATTACAGTACATATTGGTATTCTACGTTATTGTATGTTTATGGTCTCCGAGGCAGTTTTTGCATGCTCTTTGTTAGGAGAGCATGCAAATTTGTTAGGAGTTCAATACCCACTGTTCTATATGTTCATCGACATCTCATTTTGGAGCAAAGCCAGAAATTCGATGTCAAATGAAGGTAGCTGGGCAGAGGAATGTGCAGTTGTGAAGAGCAATGTCACAATTGATTAAGCAAGGCTGAGATAGCAAGAAAGGAACTTAAGCTTATCGTTGTTTCTGACAGCTGGCAGACGGCAGCAGTCTGAGGACATGATGGTGATAGGGGAGTTCATCTCATGAGGGTGAACAGGTTTCATCCACGAGCCTGCATGTGATCTCTTTTTTTTTTTTTTCTAGTTTTACTCAATCATTCGTTTTATTAATATTCATACCAGCTTGATTGAATTCAAGGTTGCGGAGAGCAACCTAACCATGCCACCCAGTTTAGTTTAGTTTTGGATTTTTGGTTGTTTCGTTATCGTCTGAGAAGAATTTATTGATTGAGTTTGTCATGTCCTTCCCATATTTGTGAGGGTTTCATCTGGTATCCTCCACCACATGCAGTAGTTGAAGTGCTTCGTTATTAGTGAGTATGAATGAGTGAGTTTGTAATGTCCTGCAGTGGATTCCCATCTAGGGTATTCCATCGGCCTTCCACTTACTGTTCGTGGAATGAACCCTAAATCCACAGCAGCGTAATTTGTGTCTTCCAGGGAGGTTTGTGCCCAGTGCAGACAGAATGAAAATCTGTTAAAATTAAACAGGAAAGGGAAGAGCGAGAGGCTTCAAGAAACACAATGTTAAGGAAATGGAGCTTACGTAAACAGCCCACAAAAGACAGTCAGGTGACTGAACTGACTCAACACGTCAAACTGGCAGGGTGAATTTCCATTCATGCTGTCACTGTCAAGCAGGCAGTACTGAACACTGGACATTTTATCATTTTGCATCGCTTCGGATTGTGGTGACATGGGTTTGGCAGTCTTCTTGAAGCCTGCAGCTGATGTCCAGCCTCATTAAGGGACTTGCTACACAGGTGTGGTGCTCTGGAGCTGTTCTCCACTCCCAAAGACCCTGGAGGGAGCAACATGCTTAACAAGGGCAAGGTCATTTTCGCAATCAAAATCACCCTGAAGCTTAGTTCATCCCAAAGCTAAAATGATCAGCATTAAGTCGACATGATTTAATTTAATAATGCTGTTTACCTGTG